>BDJD01001030.1:239941-253005 GCA_002564525.1 Rosa multiflora | reverse complement strand
TATGACTTAATTCAATTATTTCAATTGTTGATCCTTTAGATTCTTATGCAACAATTGTGTCTAAAAAAAAAATCATAATCACTTGGTCACTCAAATTTCTGTAAAGAAATGTGGTGTCCGTTAGATAAAATTAAAACGAATATTGTGCTAATCAATTGATTAAACATTTTTCGATTAAGCTAATTTTTTTTATGATTCATATGTGTGTATGTGGATGTAACAAGAGAATGAATGGTTTATATTATTAAATAAAAACATCCTCACATTTCAAATTTGAGGACATCCTATCTTGATCCTCCCTCTATATGAGGAAGAATTAAGAGAGGACATTTGCATTGATGTTTAAGATTTAGAGAGGGGGAACATGAGAAATAATGTCAATTAATTGCATAATCGGACAACAATCGAAACAGTTATTACCCCTTAACAAGTCTGAAGCTCTATATTACTGTCTACACTCTCAAAAATATTATCAATAAGGTCATCAACAACATATTACATATTCATGAAGGAGTTGAAGCTCTGTTTATTTTTTGCACTCTTAAATCTAAGAAGGTATGAATAGATCTGACTCGAAGTTAGAATGACTCCTGTGTTGTATTATAATTCATGTATGTAACTCCAGTTTGTAACGTTTTCTTCTATTTGATTTTTTGTGATAAAAGATAAATTAAAAAAATAACAATCTCAAGAAGTAATTTAGAAAGTAAGGATTAATATAAATGTTAGTAATCGGAATACAACAACATTGTCCTAGCTTCTACCCAATATTGATAAATTGATTGAAGAATTAGGTGCACATATTCTAGTTTTCTTTGACATTAGAAATTAGATTAAAAGTTTGAAGTGTTTTTTGTAGGCCAACATTTATGTGTTGGTTTCAGATAAACAAGCATGTACCAAAAGAACAAAGAGAAATTCTTAGGTGGGGGTTTCCCCCACCACGTGGCTTTAGGGCCACCCAATCAGAAGAAATGAAAATTTTCATCTTTTTCGAAACTGCCTCTGCTCCCTCAAGTACAATACCCAAAACACCCCCCCTGCTGGGCAGTAATTGGTCCTCTCCACCACGTGTCCTTACTATTGCCCCACGCAAGACACTCTCAAGAACAAAAAAAGAATGTCAACCTATGAATCAAAGTAGTCTTTTTAAGTGATATGCCTATGCATAATCACTATAGAATATGCGATTTAGAGTTTATAATAACTACTAAACATTCTTCCCCTTCGAAAGCAACGTTTATGTTCCTATTAGATTCCCTGGTTAAATAATGGAAAATTAAGAGCTTTCCCTTTCACACATGGGTATTTTTCTTATTTTATATGCACATATTGCCTAACTGAAAGTCAGTGACTCTTGTCCACCAAAATTACCCAGCTGAATGAAACCCCAACCTAAAGGAATGGGAGAAGATTTATGGATATGAGGCAGTGACAAGTGTCATTTGCATGGCCTTATACTAAATATTCAAAATCATCCTTTTCTCCACTTCCTCTTCATCTTCCAACCTCTCCCTCCCTCCAAATCAGTCTCTTTCTCCTTTTCTCTTCTCAAACTTGGAAGTTCCTCTCTTTCTTTCTTAAACTTGGAAGTTCCTCTCTCTTTCTTTCTTATCTTTTTTACCCAGCTTCTATCTTTCTCTGCTGCCATGGCAGTCGCAGAGCTCTCAACCCCTTCATTCACCAACACCCGCCTTGTTCACCCATCTAAGCTCTCTTTCTCAACCACCCATCTCCACTCTCACCGCCGTCTTGCTTTTCCACCTCTCTCTCGCACCCATAATGCTAGAATCTCTTGCTCTCTTGCACCCAAGTATTAACCTTTTTCACTCTCTCTAACAAACCCTGCCTTTTCTTTTGTTTAATTCTGTCTCTGCTTGTGGTAATTGATTGAATTCTGTTGTTCTTGATCTTCAGTCAAGTTCAAGCTCCTGCTCCTGCGCAAACTGAAGAGCCCAAGAACAAGGCCGAGTGTTATGGCGTGTTTTGCCTCACCTATGATCTCAAAGCTGTAAGCTTTCTTCGTTTTCTGATCTGGGTTTTTGCTCCTTTTATGATATATGGATTCACGGTTCTGTTTGTTACATGAGTATGCACTTATGGTGTATGTCAATATGCCTAGTCGAGTTGGAGTTACCCAAATGTATTGACTTTCTTTACCAATTAGTCTCTGTTTCGTTTAGTTTGTTATTCTATGAGCTGAGGATCATTTGCCCTGTATATTAAGTTTAATTCTGTACTGTTTCTCTGTCAATGACACCAATTAAATACTTATATGCTAGTAAATACTGCCTTTTGCTGAAACAAAAACCATGCACTTTGAAAATATTTGAAGTACGAAGTTTAGTGATACATTTATGACTACATGATTTGTTGATATGTGCATTCGCTATCAAGATCGATCTTTTCTCGATCTACTTGTCTAACTAATAACTTCGGTTCAATGAGCACAGGAAGAAGAGACAAAATCCTGGAAGAAATTAATTAATGTTGCGGTCTCAGGTGCAGCTGGAATGATTTCTAATCATCTACTGTTCAAAGTAAGTGTTTGTTGCAACTAAACTTCAGAGTTTTTTTTTTTTTTTCCTTTTCTTTTTTGGTGTCCTGATAAGGGGCAATTCTCTGGAAGTCATTGACTGGAAAATAGAAATTGGAGACAATATAAATATGCCTAGCATGCAGCATGTGGTTTCAAAGTATCTGTTGCAACTAAATTTCAGACTCTTTTACTTAACTTTTGTGCTTTGGGGGTCCCTGATGAGCGATCATGTCTGGAATTTATTACTCGAAAACAGAACATGGAGAGAGACTGTAAAGCTTAGCATGAATGTATGAGTCGATTTAAACTAACAGAAGTCGGATCTTACTTTTATTCACTAAGGGGGCACTTGACGAATGATGTATCTTCAGTTGGTTCTCAATTTGTAGTTTGTAATTAACACCATCTTGCAGCATGGAGCCTTGGCATATGAGCAACTACAAATCATGAAAGACAGATGCCGTCAGTTTTATTGATGGCTGTTCCTGCCCAGTGGCTCCAGAATAGAGTCTTCAAAGGCCATGAATTTTGGATACACAATTGAAAACTAAAAAATTATCTTTGAGTTGTAGGAAGATTGTTTTATCTGATCCATTAAATTTACAGTTTATAAGTGTCATATTCTAGACTTTCAAAAAGAAAAGAAAAGAAAAATTCTACCTCTTCTCATATAAAAAAGAATTAAAAAAAATAAAATGATAACAGTTGTGCCACTTTATATTTGAGAATAAGTTCATAATTTAAATAGAACTCTTATTATTTTCTATGAGAATCTGTATTCAACATTTGCAATATGAATTGGTTATGTTCCAGCTTGCGTCGGGTGAGGTTTTTGGGGCAGACCAACCTGTTGCGTTGAAACTACTGGGATCTGAAAGATCATTTGAAGCTCTCGAAGGTAAGGTTCTTACAGAGTCATATTTAATTAAAGATTTATGTACTGCATTATCTAAAATCCTAAATGAAATAAAATAAAATAAAAAATGATGAAATATGTAAAATTAGGTTGTTGTGCAACTGCTTATAATTGGTCTCGGCCTTTAAGAGTTGTGAGGCAAAGTGCATACAGGCATGATGTGCTATCTGAGTTTAAGTATTAATATGATTCAAGTAGTTGGAGTATTAACTGAGAGACTAGAGAAAGTAGAGAGGTAGAGTTAAGAATGAATACTTGAATCTCTTTAAATGATCTGACCACATAAAATAGAGTTACATAAATTAGCTACCGGTCGACTGGTTTTGTGCTCCATGCATGAGAATTCATGTGCACTATAACCTGTTCAGCAAGTCCCCTGTACTCAGCTTAGTGGATCCCTCTGCCACTTTAACCTCTTTCGCAGCACAACTAATAAGGTCAGAACCAAAAAACAATAGAAAACCAGTAGCAAACCTCTCTGATGGATTACTAGCTCAATCAACATCTGCATTGCCATACCAAAACCTTTATATACAAGCATTGAGGAATAGTGCATACAGCCCTATAGGATATTGATTAGATTTTTAAACATAGGGTTTGACAGAGTATTACTAAAACCCTTATTTAAAAAAAAGAATCAAAATGTCAATGCATCATGGTTTAGATTATTAAACTACAAGCTAAAAATAAAAACATCCTCACTTTTCAAGTTTAAGGAGGTCCTCTCTAGATCCTCCCTCATATATATATATATATATATATAGATTATGTTATATATATAAGCCTTTACTGATCTTAGAAAGAAATTAGTCTAGAATTACAGTGGAAGAAGAGCTAACAAGTACCTAGATTTATAGTAACTTGCACGAGTTAAAGCTGAGTTATGCAGTGTTTTTGTATTCTAATTAAATATGCTTCTTTACCATCACTACTAAAAGTGAAGTCATTTAAAGTATCAATGCCATATTCCCATGCTGATTGAGAGGATAGTTAATTTGTACAGGAGTTGCTATGGAATTGGAGGATTCCCTATTTCCTCTGTTGAGGGAGGTGATCATAAGTATTGATCCATATGAGGTGTTCCAAGATGTTGACTGGGCTCTACTAATAGGAGCAAAGCCTAGAGGTCCTGGAATGGAACGAGCTGATTTGTTGGATATAAATGGGCAGATCTTTGCAGCGCAGGTTTCATTATGATACCACAAATGCTTCTCTTTGATACGCAAATGGCTCAATGATTTTTGCTAATATATTATTAATTTCAATAAACAGGGAAAGGCTCTTAATGCTGTTGCATCTCGTAATGTCAAGGTGATTGTGGTTGGCAATCCTTGTAACACAAAGTATGTCATTATCTTCCTTTTTCAATTCTTCTCAGGTAAAGGGATGCAATGTCCTGGAGTATTATACTACGCCTGTTACTGATGACTACATTTCTCTATTATGTAGTGCACTAATTTGTTTGAAAAATGCTCCGAACATTCCTGCTAAAAATTTTCATGCTTTGACACGGCTGGATGAAAATAGAGCAAAATGTCAGGTAAAACAGAGCTCCCAAACATTAGTAACATAAATGATATTCGCTTCTCTTATGAACAAAAGGAAAAGCTATCTAAATGTGTTTCTTGTTTATTCAGCTGGCCCTCAAAGCTGGTGTCTTCTATGATAAAGTTTCAAACGTGACCATCTGGGGAAATCATTCTACCACTCAGATAATTTGAAAACATTCTGTTGTAAAAGGATGGTTAATTTTCTGTTGCTCTTGTTTGAAGATGAATTCTGTAACTTATAACAGGTCCCAGATTTCTTAAATGCTAGAATTGATGGCTTGCCTGTCAAAGAGGTCATCAAGGATCACAAGTGGTTAGAGGAGGAGTTTACACACAAGGTCCAGACGGTAAGGATGTCAACTATGTATTTAAACATCGTTCTGCAGAGATGTCCAGCCCCTCGTCGTCAAGAACTAATTATAGATTCAATTTGCAGAGAGGAGGTGCTCTCATAAAAAAGTGGGGAAGATCTTCAGCTGCATCAACTTCTGTGTCGATTGTAGATGCCATAAAGTCCTTGGTTAATCCTACCCCTGAGGGCGACTGGTTTTCTTCTGGTGTAAGTCCATGTTTGTTTGTTAACACATTATATACTGTTTGTCTTCAATAAACCCAAACCTTTCTTGAGCAACCATACGATCACTTCTGTTTCTGAAGTGACAGAAAACTACAATATTGAAAATTTTTCGCAACTCATTTTGTTTTTCATCCGTAGTTTTATTTAATTGAATGGATTCAGTCCTACACATGTGTGAGGAAGGTAATCAAAAGAGAAAGATGATGACTTCTTTTTTTCTTTATCACTTAGCAGCTGTGTGAGATGGAGGTCTCTCATGCACAGTCAATATATGAAATGCCACAAACCGATAAGAAGTCTATTGACCAATTAAGTTGATTGATATTAGATGATTGCAAACAAAGTTGTGTTGTTTTAAATTATTTTGGGTTTCTTTTGATCTCCAGTTTCTGTTGTCATTCTATTCTAGGTTTACACCAACGGAAATCCCTATGGTATAGCAGAGGATATAGTATTCAGTATGCCATGCAGATCCAAAGTAAGTTTATGTTGGGAACTTTCTTACCTGCTGTTAATGATTATAACATGGGCACTTCCAATAATTCAACTATATTCTCCAGGGGGATGGAGATTATGAACTTGTGAAGGACATAAAATTTGACGATTATCTTCTCAAGAGAATAACAAAGGTATTCCCTTTTCTCATCCTTTTAAGGACTGTATGCAAGGCAATAAGAAACGTTCTACCTGATGTGGCTGAATGAATTAGTGAGGAACTGAGGATAAATTATAGTGATCTGAGAAAATACATTTCCTAATTAGCTGACATCAATTCTCGGTAAGATATGAACCAGAGTAACTCTTAGTATTATTATGCTCTTGGATAGAAAAAATCTGTAAGAGAGAAAGACTGGTGCAGAAATCAAATATGTTTCATCTTCTCTCTCGCATGAGAGAGAGAGAGAGAGAGAGAGAGAGAGCTACTTCCAATTCGCATGTTCAATCAATCGGCTGTTGCTAGTGTTTTCATGCTTTGGATAAATGACCTGATTTGGCGTTATAATTTTGCAGAGTGAAGCTGAGTTACTAGCTGAGAAAAGATGTGTTGGTCACTTAATTGGGCAGGTACATATATTATTGCTACAGTATTTTACCTTATGTTGATACACTCGCTCATCTCAAGTTCTTAACTTCCGTGCTTATTGCTTTCCAGGGTATTGCTTTTTGTGATTTGCCCGAGGACACTATGCTTCCTGGAGAGATGTAATTGTAACCAGATAATTCTATATCTTGAAAACTTCCACGAAAGCTACGACAATGAGCAAATGGATCAAACCATACGATATTTGTCTATGTAGAGTAAGTATGAAAATAAATTAGAGGGGAATAACATCAAGTCATTTGTCAAATTTTGTGATTGTAATAAGTTTCTATACATTGTGCAGGATAGAGCTTGAACTAATACATATACCTTTTTGTAATTGTATGATTGTTTGTTTAGTTTCTTGTGGCCTAAATGTAAGTAGTTGCAAACAACTATTGAATTCAGAAATGATATATGATTCTTAAGATCCATTCTACACTAGAGCAAAACATGATGGGTATTTTTGACTGCCCCCTACTCATATATTTCAGCCAACTCGCGTATAAAGTGCCATGTTCTGATTTTTCTATCACTGTCATTTACGCTGGAGCCTTTAACGGTGCAGCAGTTCATTACTGCACAACTTTTCAAACGCTGACAGACTGACTGACTGCATAGAACCATTATGAGAAGACCAGAAAAATCAACCTGTCACTCCAAACAGCAACCGTTGATCACAAGGAGCAAGTCACAGGAACATACTCCGGAGCTTGGTCAATCGTCTTTTGGACTAAAATGTTCTCCCGCAAATGTTTACTTAAGGAACCAGAAGCTGTTCATGCAGGTAGCAAGTTAACTAGTTGATTTCCTTGCTCTTTTTCTTTTTTCTTTTGTTTTTTTTCTTTTTGTGCTTGCAGTTGCTTGCTTTTTAGATTTTCACATGTGAAATGATGCTTTTCTCTATGAAATCATGCTTCTTTTCAACGTAGTGTTAGATATGTTGTGTGTTTTCCTTCCCTGCAATCAATTAATCAGGTTTTTCCCTAGCTACTAACTTCTAGCAATCAGAGCTCATTGACCCAAAAAAAAAAGACTCAAATAAAGCATGCGCTAGACTTGGTCGTGAGCTTCTGGAATGAATCCAGTCATTTTAGGGTTACAATGTTAGACCTGTATTCACTGCACTCCCCATCCCCCACCTAAGGAACATGGTGGATGCTGTGTCATTTTGATCTAAAGTGAGGTGGACGTTGAGATTTAGTGTAAAATACTTCACTATATAAGGCCGAAGTACTGATCACAGTTTTAGGTCCATGCAAATATCAAGTCATGTGATAAGACAAACATGAATTGCCATAAAATAGAGGAGTCGCTTTCTTTTCTTTCTTTTCTTCTATGTATTCCCAGTCAACTAATAGTTCTTAGTAGCTTGACTTGAGGTCTTCATCTTGATCAAAAACGAAAGACCTTGAGGTCTTCATTGGCCTGGAGAAATGGTGATCACTTTGGACTTTGACAAGATTATCTTTTCTGCCCAATTCAGGTCTTATAATTAAGCTAATAGTTCTTATTAGCTTGCTAATTTTGTACTTAATTGGTGATTTGAAATGAAGTTTGTCCCCATGAAATCATGCCTACTTTTCAAGGTAGTGTTATGTTGTTTGTGTTTCTTGCTATCGGTCTTTTCCCTAGCCAGTGCCACCAAGTCACCAACCCCACCAGGTTGAGAGGAAAAGAGACGGAGCGAGTTGCACTTCTAGCCATCAAGGCTCAAATAGAGCATGAACTTAGCTCGGTGCTGATTTCCTGGAATGAATCCAGTCACTTTTGTCAGTGGAAAGGAGTTGGTTGCAGTCGCCGGCATCAAAGGGTCATAGTGTTAGACCTACAGTCCCAGCAATTGGCAAGATCCATATCCCCCTACGTAGGTAATCTAAGCTTCCTCAAGAAGCTATATTTACAAAACAATAGCTTCACTGGTGATATCCCACCACATATTGGTCACCTGAGGAGGCTGCAGATTTTAAGACTGGGGAATAATTCCTTCAGTGGCAAAATCCCTGCCAATATATCCAGTTGCTCTAACCTCATAAAACTAGATTTCGGGTTCAACAGGCTGGTTCGGAAAATTCCTAGCACAATTGGGTCGTTGTTCAAGCTCCAGATGCTTAGTTTTGACGATAACAGCCTAACAGGAACGATCCCACCTTCGTTTGGCAACCTTTCATCCCTAACCAAGCTTTTGGCAATTGGTAATTTCCTGGGGGGAAGTATTCCTAGTTCTGTAGGGAAACTTACAAGCGTAAAACTCTTTGCTGTGGGAGATAATTTGTTGTCTGGTGCTGTTCCTGCTTTCATTTTCAACATGTCATCTCTCATTATGTTTGACTTGATGGGGAACCAATTCCATGGTAGGCTTCTCTCAGACATGGGCAACACCCTTCCTAATCTCCAATTTAGAGATGTTGGCCTGAACAAATTCATAACCGGACCCATTCCCATGTCCATATCCAATGCCTCCAATCTTACACAATTTATTGTTGCATGAAACAGAATAACTGGACAAATTCCCTCTTTGCAGAAGCTATATGGCCTCTTGGAATTTTTCATTTTGAGCAATTATCTTGGAAGTGGGAAAGCGCGCGGGTGACTTGAGCTTTCTCTCGGATTTGGCCAACTCCACGCAACTGGAGGCTCTTGATATAAGCAGCAACAATTCTGGAGGAATGCTGCCCACATCTTTATGGAACTTCTCGACAAGTCTATACCTTTTTGGTGCCACGAACAATCAGATACATGGAAGCATCCCAAATGGGATAGGCAATCTTGCAAACATGGAGAATTTGAGTATGAGCTACAATGAATTCAATGGAAGCATTCCTGCCGAAGCTTCGGAATTTAGGGAGATTGATTCATAACAACAACAAACTATCAGGAGATATCCCTTCCTCCCTTGGGAGCTTAACAGCGTTACTCATACTTGAGTACTTGACTTGCAAGGAAATGATCTTCAAGGCATCATCCATCCAAGTCTGGGGAATTGCCAGAGGCTGCTTCTATTGCACTTTCTCAAAACAATCTCAGTGTTCCATTAACTCAACAAGTTTGGAGTCTATCATCGTTAGCATTGGGTTTGAACCTGTCTCAAAACTACCTGAGTGGTTCTCTCCCCATGGAAGTTGGAAATCTGAAAGGTCTGAATTCTTTGGACCTTTCTCATAACAAGTTATTCGGGGAAATTCCAACCAGTATTGGCAAGTGTCAAAGTTTAGAAGTCCTCCACTTGCAAGGCAACTCCTTCCAAGGGACCATTAATACATCTTTGGAAACGTTGAAAGGGCTTCAATTCTTGGATCTCTCTCGAAACACCCTCTCAGGCAAGATTCCACTATACTTGGAGGGATTTCAAATGCTAAACTTGAATCTCTCTTTCAATGACTTCGGGGGTGAGCTGCCAGTTGGAGGGGTCTTCAAAAATGCCAATGCAATTTCCATTGTTGGAAACAGAAAGCTCTGCGGCGGTGTCGCTCAACTCCAGCTGCCCAAATGCAACCGCCCTTTCAAAGATTCCAAGAAAAGGAGCTTCAAATTGGTAATCTTTATATCTCCTGTACTTGTGGTGGCAATCTTGGTGTTGCCGTGTTACCTATTATTGCTTCCAATAAGAAAGAAGCCAAGGAAAGAACCTGCACCAAGCAATTTGGAGAAAATGTTGCAAGTGTCATATAATGCTCTTTTAAAAGCTACTGATGGGTTCTCTTCAAAATTGATGAAATATGTCAAATTAGGTTGTTGTGCAGCTGCTTATAATTGATCTCGGCCCTAAGAGTTGTGAGGAAAAGTGAATACAGGCATGATGTGCTATCTGAGTTCAAGTTTTTAATATGATTCTAGTAATCGGAGTATTAACTGAGAGACTAGATAAAGTAGAGAAGAGAAAGTAGAGAGGTAGAGTTAAAAATGAATACATGAATCTCTTTAAATGATCTGATTACATAAAATAGAGTTACATAATTTAGCTACCAGTCGCCTGGTTTTGTGCTCCATGAGAATTCATGTGCACTATAACCTGTTCAGCAAGTCCCCTGTACTCAGCTTAGTGGATCACTCTGCCACTATAACCTCTCTCGCAGCACAGCTAATTAGATCAGAACCAAAAAACAATAGAAAACCAGTAGCAGACCTCTCTGATGGATTACTAGCTCAATGCCATACCAAAACCTTTATATACCAGCATTGAGCAACAATGCATACAGCCCTATTGGATATTGATTACATTTTTAAACATAGGGTTTGACAGAGTATTACTAAAACCCTTATTTTAAAAATAGAATCAAAATGTCAAGTCTTCATGTTTCTGGAGTCTCAGGACTGAGTCCATTGTGGTTTGTATATGGCGCTACTCTGTCAAACTGGGATATACCCCCTACTTGAGGATTTTCCTGTGTTCTAGGGTAAGAAAGTGAAAAGGATGTGTGCATGTGTGTGGAAGAAGAGCTAACAAGTTCCTGTTGTAAATATTTGTGGATAATCATGTAAATAGATGATGAGTAATAGGTCTCTATCCCTATAGATTGGTGATTGATAGGTTGTAATTGTAGGAGTGATTGGATTGTAATTAAGCATTACCCTTTTGTGTACACCATGTAGTCCTATATAAGGCTCCTCATGGTGAGATGAATAAGACACACATTCTATTCTCTACGTCTATACTCTCTCTCTCTCAAATTCGTTTACTATAGTTTTACAACACGTTATCAACACGAAGCTCTAACCCAAGCCCTAGCCAGAAAAAAAAAACCCCCCTGCTGCAGCCTGTTTACATGCCCCGAAACCTCTTGATCGGGACCTCAGATCAAAATCTTTCCTTCATCAAAGTTGTTCGTCTCTGCCTTTTCTATCTGACCTCCAAATTTCAGCCATATTGGAGTCGTTTTGAGACCTGTACACCATTCGAAGTGGAAGCAGTTCAGAAGAGGCGAATAGCTCTTGGATTGGCTGAGAAGACAACCTTCTCAGTTCTGCACACATAACCTGAAGATTTATCCGTCCTTCATCAAGTAATGTTTTCCAAAACCTAATTTTATATTCATGCTTCTTGCTTATTGAGCCTATTGATTGAATATGAAAAATCACCATAATGCATGAACCTTAGCAAATCCTACATGATTTATTTACTTGGTATACGTATTTGTATATATTTGGTCATGTGTTTGGGATTGTTTGATTAGAAAAGAAAAGAGAAAAATTTATGGACTACAACTATATATCTGTAGTACTTGGTCCAGTAGTACCAAATCAATATCAGTAACATCAATTCAACAAGAAAGAAAAAAAAAACAGATTATGCAGTTGCTGGGATTCAAACCCAACTAAAATAGGTACCAACTCAACATGTTGTCCGCTGTACCACTATGGAAAGTTAGTATGTGTTAACACTATTTAGTATTAATTCTGCCCGAAGCAGATTTGAGGCCAATTAATTGGTGATTGATCACTTCATTATCACATTGAGACAATTCTGAATTATTGCGTGAATTAGAAGAATTATGGGCTTAATTTTTGGTTACACAAATTTGAATCTACCATTATAATTCTTTATGCTAGAAGCATTATGGGCTAAATTATTACGCGATTATTACATAAACATTGTGTCAAAAGCATTTGCCAAATTTATTACCTGTACGTAATGCCAGAAGCATTAATGGGATTTGAACCCATTTCCTTAGGTATATAACCGCTGCATTAATTTATTTATGTTACGATTTAATAACATATATTGAATTTGGTTTTGTTATAATTGTGAATATTAATAGAGGCTGAGTTAGAATCTCAAATCAAGCCCAAAGTCATAACAACAAATTCGAACCAGAAGCTCAGGCCCAAGTTGCAAGGCCAGAATAGCAGCTCACTACATGTTACCATGACAAAAGTTATGAATCTTCTCAAAGTAGGCTCATCCAGTTGGATGCGATGTCTAGGTAAGGTTCAAATGAGGTTGTGTACTTAAGTGAGCCTCGCTCCACCTAAACCTCATCTTTCCTTACCTGGTTGTATTCAATTGGAGTTACCGAAATGGTTGAGTAATAACTTTTCATTCCTTGGCAGACTAGCCTGAGCCCAGCAAGCCCACTCTCCCTCTGCAGGACCTAGCAGCCCAGCAGGCCTCACATACTCTTTGACTAGAGCATTAAAGCCTAGGTCACGAGCCCGCAGACTAAGTCCGATAGGCTTCACTATCAAGCCCACTCCTTTGGTCCATCGGAATCAAATAAAAGGAAAAATGATTTGATATTGTAAATAAAATATGGTGAATTAATATGTGTAATTAATTGCCAGAAGCATTTATTCACATAATTGTGTGATAATTAATATGTTATTTTACTAGCATGCAATTAATATCTCAATTGATTTATGATTTCCATTTATCCAATTTGTGAGATATTATTACAATTTAC
>BDJD01001030.1:182339-231470 GCA_002564525.1 Rosa multiflora | reverse complement strand
TTTGGTCTAATCCAAAAGAGATTCTTGGAAATTGATTTCTTGGTAGCATAGCTCGGAAATCTTATTGTTTTAGTTTTCGTGGAAGTTTAACTCCGAAACTAATATATCTTCTCTTCTTATTTTCAGGATGTCGAATGAACCTAGACTCGACTTTCCCATGCTTGACTCAACAGGCTCGGATTACCACAGTTGGGTAACCGATGTTGAGAACCATCTCACTTCACACTATGTTAATAAACTCATCAGACAACAGCCGAGGACTGTTGTCTGATTCGAAAAATTTCTGTTGTCTAGTAGCCTGATATCTCTTAGGCCTTCAGACGACAGAAATTACCCGTGATCTATATTTCACTCAAACAACAGAGGCAGGCCAATAATCTGTTGTCTGATTATTTCCAAATATGCGAAATTATGACTTTATGTTGTTGCAGATGTAACAAAACGACAGTTATATATTGTTATAAAGGTTTTTGCACAACATCTTTTCATAAAACTCTATCGTTTGTATTTCACTATGACGACAGAAATCTGTTGTCTGAATATATGGAGATTTGAACTATCTTGGATTTTTTCTGTTGTCTGAATCAAGTGTGGACAACATATATTTCTTATGTTCTATTGTGGCTTTCTAATTAAAATGACATAAATCTGTCGCCACAGAAATCTGTTGTGTGAATATATGGAGATATGAACTATCTTGGTTATTTTCTGTTGTGTGAATTTATTTTGGACGACATATGTTTACCATGTTCTATTGTTTCTTTTTATTTAAAACGACATAAATAAGTCGTTTGAATATATAGAGACTTGAACTTTCTTGGGTCTTTCTGTTGTGTGATTCAATTAGAAACCACAGTTATATGTCGATGTATAAGACTGTTAACAAAAGACCTTCGCTTGAATTCTGTTGTTTGATGTTGGTTTAGACGTTAGCTTTATTTGGTTCGTATGTCTTAGTAAGTGTAGTTGCACGACACCATATTAAGAAATCTGGTCTAAAAATTTTAATTGTAATGGTAAGAGAAACACTTCAATCAAATTATCATTATAATTAATTTCATTTGAAAACGTACAAGTATCCAGATCTCATTACATCAATCAATCAACTATAATTGTACAAGTTAAATCCACATAATCTGAAAATACCAGATCATCTGGTGCTCTAAACTGCTCTACGTACCGACCAGCCACACTTCATCATCTTTCTTAAGCTCTCGAGCTTCTACCCTTGCTCCCCTTTCTCTTCTACCAGCAATGCCATATGAAAGTACCACACCTACAGTTTCAAACAACCTTGAAAACATACATGTATGTAACTTGACAGCAACAAAAATTAGAATTATATTGGTTGTTTTGCACCAATGTGCACTTACCTTCCTCAAGACAAATGACAAGTACAAATAGGCTACTTCCCATTCATCTTGTGATAGTGTACCTGGATATCACAAAGCAAGAACAAAAAATGTATCAATACCGAAACTGATCTCTCAGATATCATGATAGTGATAGATGTTAAGGGCCAAACAAGTACAAGTAAAGAACATACTCTGATCTTGGTTACCGTCACCTAATGCACCAAGCCTCCGCATTAACTCGACGTACTCTGGTCTTTTCATATACTCGTGCACAAATTCATGAGAGTTCTTCACAAAAATTAACTCCATATCATACTGCAAGAGGTCAATACATTTTTAAGTTGTATGCATATTCAAAGACTAAGAGAGCGCAACAGCTAAAGTATCAACAACATCAAATTTGAACTATAACCGACTTAAAAAGTTTAAATTAAAAGTTTATAAGCATGTCAAAATAGCTGAATGCACTTCAATCTTCATTTAAGTGTTGAGCAGCACAACGGTCATTTTCCTATGAGAAACATCAAAACCATTTCAAAAGAAGTTATACCTCTTCTACCAATGATTTGAATACATGAAAGGGGACGATCCATTCAGGGCAATCAACAGCATCCTGCAAAGCAAAGAATTCAAACATAATGATCTAGAATAACATTTTAGGTACAACCTAGCAAAAGAGAATGTAAAGAAACAAGTTAGATACCTCCAGATGAAACTTGTACTTGATACCAAAGGGGCTTGAAGACTTAAATTTCTGAGCCACACATTATTCTTTCGTCAAATTAGAAGGTAAAAAAAATTATAATATCATGTCTCAGATTGGATAAGAACTCAATATTGAAAATCAAAGAGCGTATAATTGCAATATTAGTTTAGATACCATATATATATATATATATATATATATATATCCTCTGTGTATGTTAATGTGCAAGCTAGCAAAGAGGATTAGCATTGCAGCTAAAACGTTATATTATATTTATTAGAAATGGTCTAATTGCGTCCTCCTCAATATATACTTTTCAGCTAGGCATTCTGTAATTTTCTTATTCAAACCAAAACGCAATAAACTAATCTGATTGCAAATATACCATTAATATTTAGATAGGCAGAACTGGAAATAAAAGTAGAGGATTTTCAATCAATGAAGTGATCAATGGGCAAAATGTTACTCATTTTGAAAATTGAAACAAAACCCAAATACAGCTTAGCAAATAAACAGATCTACAATATTGTACGGCAAGTCCTAGGTAGTAAATTAATTTATGTCTATAGTTCAAGGTGCACTAATAAATTTATGTGAAAACATTACATTTAAAATTGATTATCTATAACAACTCTTAGGGATGGAGATCCATTAAGATTGTTCCATGAATCCAAACAATGTCTTCTTGGACAACTGGTAATTAACCAATTGAATCTCCTCAGAAATTGAACATCAATGTGTGTATTAGACTCTCATATGTGTGCCATACTTAATTGATTTGAACAGAGGCTAGGTTCAGGATAACGAAATGAATCAGGAAGACAGATTGAAACTTTGTATGTAAGCATAAACAATGAGGAGAAAGGAAGACCTGAAATTTGCAAAACTAAGGCTCTTCGCTTCTTGAAGATGCCCCAAACTGAACTAATTCCCTAACTCTCCCCGCTGTTTCTCAAAAATAATAGAAAGCAAATTTCAGTCTTGAGAAATAAAATGAGAATCCAGATTCCAAATATTTGTATAAGTACAGACATGTATCCACACTAAATATTCATTGTCCTCATATGTATATAAACGCAGTTATTCGTCTTCACAGCAATTAACATGCCAGTATCAAGCTTTGCAGTTGTTGATGTATTGTCATCAACCCACCAAACTATGGGGTCTTTCTTAGAGTGGCACCAGAATTTGAAAAAGACAAAAGATATAGAAGTTTTGCTTGTTTGGGTGTTTCTTGGCTTTCTTCATCTGCTTGGCCTTTCCTTTGCTACACTTATCAACTGGAGAGTAGCCTTTCGTTTCCCAACTCTCCTACAAATAAGATGCACATATTTCAAATATACCACATGTATCAAACCTTAACAGAGATAATTAAGCAAAACAAAGTTTAGATAGGTAAACGGAAAGAAAACGCTAACTAACCCATCATCGCCTTCTCAAATCCACGAAAACCCATAAACTCCTACAATTTGAATCCAAACCCCCAGAAAGTTGGTTCAGCTCCTTCTCTGATTTTAGAGACAAATATCATACCTTTGAAAGGAAATTCGAACATAACCCAGACAAAAGATAATCCCGTATCCCAATTCGAACATAACCCACCAAACAAAAATCAAATTTGAAAGGAAATTTCCAATTAAAACCCTAAAACCCAATCCAACAGAAACCCTAAATTGATTAACAGTTAATCAAAGGGCTTACCCAACAATAGGGATTGAGACCGATGAAATATTCTCAATTGTAACACCAACACGAAGCATGAGAGGGATTGAGGTGGTTTGGCTGGTTTGGATCTATGGTTTGAAAAAGTAATTAAGATGGGTTATGTGTTTCACAGAGATGGGGGATTAGGTTCTTTTGTATTTGTTGAAGCGAGATGGGGATGGTGGGCTGAGGTTTTTCTGGGTTTTCAGGCTTGATTAGAGGAGAGTTCGGATTTGGCAAGAAATTTGGGTTGTGGGCGCTGGGTTTTCAGTTTTGCGCGAGGGAGAGGGGAGAAAATTGGTTTGAGGACACTGTGCAAAAGAGAGAAGTTTGGTTTGAGTTTTCAGATTGTTAAATTTATCGGGGAGGAATAGTTTCACTAGTTGTGTGCCAAAAAAATGTAAGTTGGAACACAATCAGGACTTCAACAATTCCTATTTATTAGACAACAGTTTTCTGTTGTCTAAACACGACCCCTATTCTCAAAACTAAGTTACCATTGTATGTCATAGTACTCAAACAACAGTTTTTTATTATTCTGTCATTAAAAAAAATCAGACAACAGAAAACAATCATTCTGTTATCTGAGCTCTGTCGTCTGATGAGTTTATTGGCATAGTGTCAAAGGGAATATTACCCATAATCCAGGCACCTAACCCGGATCTTGTGTTCGTGCGAACACCTACAAAGCATGCTCAAGCAGTTATCTTGATGCGACGCCATATGGACAATGCACTCAGATTGGAGTATATGTCGATCAAGGATGCAAGAGAGCTATGGGTAGCGCTAGAAGAGCGTTTTGGCAATGTCCAAGATTCCCTCCCCCCTGACTTGAAGGTTCAATGGAACAATCTGCGCTTTGCTGATTTCAAGTCTGTTGCTGAATATAATTTAGAGGCTCTTCGCTTACAATCCATGTTGAGATTTGTGGAATACCTGTCACAGAGCAAGAGTTAATTGAGAAAACTCTCTCCACCTTCCCCTTTTCAACCATTGTGGTATCAAAACAATACCGTACTGAAGTCAATGCTGGACGGATCACGAGGTTTCATCAGCTTATTAATGTTATATCTGTAGCTGAGAAACATGATAATATACTCGTGAGGAATTATAATTCAAGGCCCATTGGAACTAAGAGCATTCATGAGGCGAATTATAATGCACCCAAACGAGGGCGCAAGGAGCGATACCCTAAGAATGGGGAACATGAGGGACGTTTGGGCCCATATAACTGCCCTAACCAGGAAGGAAACCGCAAGTTTGGGGTGGATACACGTGGTGGTAATGCCACACGTGGGAAAGGAGGTCGTGGTATCCCTAGCCGTAATGGTGGCGCCATGGGTCGTGGTGGTGGCACCAACCCTCCTAGGGAACATCCGCAACATGCACAACGTGCACCTCAATTAAAGGGAGGCAACCACAATGATGAGTGTCATTGATGTGGATCAATTGAGCATTGGTTCAAGCAATGCAAGGCAAGCGAGGAACTAGCTGCAAGATACAGGGCAGGGCCGGTCCTGAGATTTTTGATGCCCAGGGCGAAATTTTGTGTGTGTGCCCAACTAGTCTAAATAGACATGTAATAATTCTTTCAAATGTCATACTCTAAATCTTTTTTTAAGGGGCTATTACATAGAGAAACATTATACAACGGGAACATAAAGTGATAAAACCAGAACCCCGTATAAAAAAGTTTACAAATCATCTACAATGATGTCTTCTTGCATTTCTTGAAGCAAAATCATCAATTATCTTTTCATAGTCAACATTTGCCAACATATTTCTTTCAATGGTTAAAATAGTTAATCCATTCAGCCTATCTTGAGTCATGTAGTCCGCATATAAGATTTTAATAATTTTAATTTCAAAAAACTTGATTTTAATAATTTTAATTTCAAAAAAAATCTTTCAGCTGATGCTACTGTCATCAGTATAGTCAATAAAATCATGTAGACAACCATAACACTTGGAAACATATCCATTTTCTTTGCAAACTCCATAATTTAAATGGATGTCCAAGGCCTATCTGTTTCATATGCCTCATTTGGCAACATCTCCTGCAAAATTTGTAGCTCCATAAGTAAATATTTCGCATCAATATCAAAACCCTCACCACTTCTCAAAGCAGTTTCAAGATTCAAACAACAACTTTTCAATTTTGATCAAGATTGACTTGCAAATCTAACTTCACCTAATATTGAAAATTTAAAACTGATGAATGAGCAAGTTGTTAGAAATCACTTTGAATAATAATTGATAAACACTGGAGCATAGAATAATACTTGAAAATCTGAAATTGAGTAAACGTTGTAACCAAATTAAAGAAAAAATTTGTTGGGTTTCAAGATTTGGGACTTGAGAGAGAGAGATAGACTTTTGCCGAAACTATTATTTTCACTAGCTGCTGCGATGAAGTGAAGAAGAAAGAGGAGGAAGAGGAGAATCTGGAGAGATGGATAAGATTGGTTGCGGGCTTACAGCTAAGTGGAAAGAGATGGGAGTATATAAAGTATACTTAGATTATTAAAAAGAAAAAAAGAACAAAGAAAGAGAAGGGATTAAAAAGATATTATAGGAGTGTATAGGGTAGGTTTTGTATTTTATTAGAGAAAAAGATTTTATATAGTATAAAGTATAATTAAAAAGAAAAAGAGAACAAAGAAGGAGAAAAAGATGGGGTAGTGCGGTGGTGGCACAGAGACATAGAGAAATGGGAGTGAGGGAGTCCATAGGGCATAGGGTAGGGTTTTGACTGTTTTGTATTTTATAATAAAAAAATTTATTAGAGAAAGCTATAGTATAGAGAAATGTGAGAGAAATCCGGTGCCCCCATCATTCTTGGGCCCTGGGCTGTCGCCAACATTGCCCATGGGCAAGGCCGGCCCTGATACAGGGCATATAGGGACCTGAGGGAGCAAGAAGTGTACCTTGAAGAAGAAGAAGAAGATGGTGGAGATGTCAATCTCACCATATAGGACTTCAAAGCTGAAGATGAAGTGCACAAGGATGCAGCAGACTTTGATTAGATTAGTTCTTTTATTTTTCCAAGAACTTTTGTAATGGCAATATGCCTTAGTCAATAAATGACAATTTTATTAACTCTTTCTTATGTGGCGGACCCAATAAAATGTGATGTCTAGGAAAGTCATTGAGATTATTGGTACTTAAGAGAGCCTCGCTCCACCAACATCTCTCTCTACTTTCCTGGTCATATTTGTTTGGAGTTACCAAACGGATAGAGTACTACAATGTGTCTTAGTTTGATTTTATTTTGGATTAGACTTTGGAAACTTTGATGTAATCATTGGCTATTAATAAAGTGTCAATTCTTTTACTTAATGTCTTGGACATACCTTAATCCGAACTTTATTATAAGAGCCAATGGTTTTCATGTGGAAACACATTATGAGAATGGACAGAGTTCCTTTGCATCACCTCTAATGACTACAGACATAAACGAGTATTAGAGAAACTTATGTGTCGCTCTAGTGGGCTGTATGCAACCACTATTCGAGTTATTGAATCCAACCATGTCATGAGAGACGAAGGACATACCTTAATTCGAACTTTATTATATAAGAGCCAATGGTTTTCATGTGGAAACACATTATGAGAATGGACAGAGTTCCTTTGCATCACCTCTAATGACTACGGACATAAACGAGTATTAGAGAAACTTATGTGTCGCTCTAGTGGGTTGTATGCAACCACTATTTGAGTTATTGAATCCAACTATGTCATGAGAGACGACTTATGGGATCTTGACACATATAGGCTTTGACATGATGATCTGTGTATTAAAGACTTTACACGGATATCCATTTTCAGAACGAAGAAAAGTAAGAACCAAGAATTGGTTCGAGGAGCTGCACATGTGCCTCATGGAGCCATGATTGTGCAAAGACCGGCCATACATGGCCCGTGCAACCTAACCCCTGTTGCTGCTTATATTACACTCCTAGCACATAACATATGGCTACGGGCTCACTACCCAGATCATCTCATTCAGTCAATTTGACTTGATAATGCTAGAGTGTTTACATCGACAGTTTTCGATGACTATTGCATTTCATTGGATATTGATATCAAGTATCATATTCCCATGTACACACCCAATTGGTCTCGCGGAAAAGCCACCATTAAACGACTACGATAGTAGCCCAAACATTGGTAATGCACACCAATATTTCCGCTTGGGTTATCCAATATCGCATGCAGCTATGCTAATTCGTCTAGGACTCATACCAGCCACTCAACTTTTATTTGCGTTACAGCTAGTGACTAGGTTCGAGTCTAATATCTCGTATTTATACATATTTGAGTGTGCGGTTCATTTGCCAATTGCGCCGCCACAGCGCATCAACATGAGTCATTGCAACGAATGCATATATATATTTGTTGGACATGAGTCTCCAACTATAAGTCCGCTATGTAGAACCCTTGACAGGCGATCTCTATTTCGCTGGATTTACGAATTGTCACTTTGATGAGACAGTCTTCCAGTCGTTAGGGGGAGATTAGAACGTCAATGTTCAACAGGAATGACATGAATTGCCGTGGTCTATCCCCACTATGTCTCATCTTGATCCCTTAAAAGTGACGAAATCACGTATACCTGTTGCAAACATGCTTGCGAGGATTGATGTCCTCAATAGAGAACATGGTGCCACCCAGAGAAGATGGGTAATGCACCACTACCATGGATGGTGGTATGGTGATGCCACAAAGGTGGCATAATGGCGTCATAGGCCATGCGTTCCACTAGAGAGAGTAGGAGACCCATAGGTTCGATGGATTCTCGCCTTAAGAAGAGAGTGAGTTTGGCACAACTTGATCCATTGATCATTGATACTCAAAATCCGTCTCATGAGAATATTTTGGATTGTGGTTATGTCCAAGAGACATCGTTAGGGGACGCCTCAATGTTAGAACCAATTCCTGAGAATAAAGAGATCTCTACGAACTACACTAGTGTACATGAGGACGTGAAATTATTGAGACCAATGACATCGAACCTTACTCTATTGAAGAATGCCAACGTAGAGAAAATTGGCTTAAATGGAAAGATGCGATCCAGGTTGAATTGGATTCACTAACGAAGAGGAATGATTTCGGGCTTGAGATGCCAACACCTCCTAACATAAAACCTATTAACATTAAAAGGTCTTTGTTAGATAGCGTGATGAGAAAAAGAGATGGTAATCTCGCCTTATGGCGCAAGGTTTCTCACAACGCCCTGGAATCGACTACGAGAAGACATATTCTCTCGTAATGGATGTCATTGCACTCCACTACCTTCAGTTTGGTAGTTTCCAAATAATTGAACATGTAGCTTACGAATGTGGTCACTACGTATCTCTATGGGGATCTAGATACGGAATATAATGAGGGTTCTTGTGGACTTTATTTACCCAAGTCAAGTGGCTCTAGACCACGGAGCGTATTTGCAACGAGGTTGAAATGCTCACTAAAATGACTACTTGATTGGGAAGGGATGTGATGAACTATGCCCACGCATTTCCATGACAAGTTCCGGATTTGCAATTGTCGCGGTTTATGTTGATAAACATAATTGGAACCCTTGAGAGTTAAGGGAAACCGCTGAACACCTGAAATCCGAGTTTGAGAGGAAGGACCTTGTAACTCCCTATTTAAAGGGCTCCTATTATCAATAATAGACACAATTCCATTCTCCTACAACAATTGCTACTGTTTAAGGATAATAGAATTGAGAGAGATTTATGAGATAATTGTGTATTATTATTGAGAATAGGAGCCCTATATATAGGGATTACAAAGTACATATTCTAATGTTACAAGGAATACTAATCCGACTAGGATTAGGAAATCTATAACCTTCTCTCCTATTACTACTCCTAGTTTGATAAGGCACACTAAGTCGTTTTTCCTTCAACACTCCCCCTTGTGCCGCTCAAACTTGGTGGTGACTCTTCATCCGTTGCCTCGTTAAAAACCTTGCCAGGTAACAAAAACCCTGTGGACAAAAATAACCCTGGTCGAAGGACAAAAAGAGCACAACACGTCTTTCACTCTTCGAGTTTGAACATGTAGAAATCATAAATCCTCTTGGAGTTTGAGCATGTAGACATCATAACACCCCCTGATGTCTACATCTCCCCCTGATTTCTACAATCATAGGAGTTCGGATAACTTTCTCAATCCGATGCTCTGCATATGTTTCTCGAAGGTGGATTTAGGTAACGACTTAGTGAATAAGTCTGCTACATTATCCTCTGATCGGATTTGATTCGAAAAGAACTTGGGCGATATATGCTTGGTGTTGTCGCCCTTGATGAAACCTAACTTCATTTGTTCAATACAAGCTGCATTATCTTCATAAATGCATGTAGGTTCATCTGTGGTAGACTTCAAACCACAACTTCCTTGAATATGTCTAATTATAGACCTTAGCCATATACATTCACGAACGGCTTCATGTAGAGCAATAATCTCTACATGATTCGAGGAAGTAGCAATAAGGGTCTGTTTCGTAGACCTCTAAGATATCGCAGTGCTTCCCATGGAAAAGACATAACCTGTTTGGGAGCGACCTTTGTGAGGGTCAGAGAGGTACCCTGTATCAGCAAAACCCATCAAAACAGCATTGTCATGTTGATGGAGGGGAGTAGGGTGAGGCCGACCACCATAGGCGGTGGCGGCATCAACATGGCCGGTGGTCATGTTATGGACGATGGCAATTTGCCTCTTGGGGTCCGGTCCCAAGTTTTGCCTTTTGGGGTCCGATCTCAATTTTCCGTCATTCCTTTTCTCTCTGTAGGGATAAAATAGGCCCATATCAATCGTACCTCTTAGGTATCGAAAGATTGTCTTTACACCAATCCAATGGCGGCTTGTTGGCATTTTGATGGAGGGAGATAGTAGGACGCCGGCCACCATGAGTGGCGGCGGCGCCGGCGCCGGCAACATGGCCGGCGGCCATTCCATGGACGGGGGCGTTTTGCCTTTTGGGGTCCGATCTCAATTTTCCGTCATTCCTTTTCTCTCTGTAGGGATAAAATAGGCCCATATCAATCGTACCTCCTGGGTATCGAAAGATTGTCTTTTCACCAATCCAATGGCGGCGTGTTGGCGCAGAGCTGTGTCGAGCTAACAAGTTCACTGCGAATGAGATGTCTGGTCTTGTGCATTGAGCTAAGTACAATAATGCGCCTATTGCACCTAAATAGGGCACTTCGGCCTCTAATGGTTCTTCGTCCTCATCCTTTGGACGAAACGAATCTTTTTGCTGTGTCGAGCTAACAAGTTCACTGCGAATGAGATATCTGGTCTTGTGCATTGAGCTAAGTACAATAATGCGCCTATTGCACTTAGATAGGGCACTTCGGCCTCTAATGCTTCTTCGTCCTCGTCCTTTGGACGAAACGGATCTTTTCCGGGCTCAAGACTATGACCGATCATGGGAGTACTATTGATGGATCAAAATCCCATCACTACGGTGCTCGAGTTCTAAACCGAGGCAAAACCGTGTTTTCCCAAGATCTTTCATCTCAAATTCGGATTTCAAGTATTTAGCAGTTTCCTCCAACTTATCTAGAGCTGTAATTAGGTTCATGTCATCGACATAAACTGCTACGATTGCAAATCCGGAACTTGTTCTTTTAATGAACATGCATGGGCATATTTCATTGTTAATATATCCCTTCCAAATCAAGTAGTCACTTAGACGGTTATACCACATCTGTCAGGGTTGTTTTAATCCATATAGTGAGCGTTTTAATCTTACTGAAAACGTCAATCAAGTAGTCACTTAGACGGTTATACCACATCCGTCCAGATTGTTTTAATCCATATAGTGGGCGTTTTAATCTTATTGAAAACGCGCTCCGTGGTTTAGAGCCACTTGATTTGGGTAATTGAAGTCCATCTGGAACCTTCATATATATCTCTGAATCTAGATCCCCATAGAGATATGCTGTAACCACATCCATAAGCTGCATGTCAAGTTTTTGGGAAACTACCAAACTGACAAGGTAGCGGAACGTTATAACATCCATTAAGGGAGAATATGTCTCCTCGTAGTTGATTCCAGGGCGTTGTAAGAAACCTTGCGCCACAAGGCGGGCTTTATATCTTACCACCTTATTTTTCTCATTACGCTTTCTAACAAAGACCCATTTATGGCCAACAGGCTTTACATTTGGGGGTGTCTGCGTTACAGGCCCAAATACCTGTCTCTTTGTTAGTGAATCCAATTCAGCCTGCATCACATCTTTCCATTTAGGCCAATCTGCTCTTCGTTGACATTCTTCAACAGAGCGAGGTTCGATATCATCATATTCTATCATTCCTTTTGCAATATGATATGCAAATGCATCATCAATCGCCATACAATTTCTATCCATCATCTCATGTACACTAGTGTAATTTATGGAGATCTCTCTATTCTCTGGAGTTGGTTCTGACGTTGGAGTATTCCCCAATGATGTCTCTTGGACATAACCATAATCTGGAATATTCTCATGAGATGGATTATTCACATCGATGATTAATGGCTTATTCTGTGCCAAACTCGCTTTCTTTCTTGGGCGAGAATCCATCGAACCTATGGGCCTCCCGCGCTTCCTGGCAGGAGCCATGGGCCTAGCCACAACGTCACCATCACTGTGAGAGGGGACGTTGGTGCCATGTTCAATTGCCCTTGAGATGGCGTTATGTCCTCTGATTTTAGGGGCATCAATCCTTACAGGCACGTTTGCAGCAGATATGTGTGATCTTGTCACTTTAGCGATATCAAAAAACGTATCAGGCATCGATTCTGCTACTTTCTGAAGATTGAGAATTCTCCGCACTTCAATTTCGGACTATGCGGTTTGGGGATCAAGATGAGACAGAGTGGGGACAGACCACGACAATTTCTGTTGTTCCTGTTGAACATTGATGTTCTTATCTCCCCCTAACGACGGGAAGACTGTCTCATCGAAGTGACAATTCGCAAATCTAGCGGTAAAGAGATCGCCTGTCAAAGGTTCTATGTAGCGGACAATCGTTGGAGAATCATATCCAACATAAATGCCTAATCGTCGTTGAGGACCCATTTTGGTGCGCTGTGGCAGTGCCGCAATAAGCACATAAACTGCACACCTAAATATGCGTAAGTGTGAGACATTAGGCTCATACCCAGTCACTATCTGGGACGCAGAAAAGGGTTGAGTGGCAGTGGGCCTCAGACGAATAAGCACAGCTGCATGCAATATTGCATAGCCCCAAGCAGAAATAGGGAGATTGGTGCGCATTACTAATGCCCTAGCGACCATTTGTAGTCGTTTAATGGCAGCTTCTGTGAGACCATTTTGGGTGTGAACATGAGGAACTGGATGTTCAACTGCTATCCCAATGGGCATGCAATAATCATCAAAAGTTTTTGATGTAAAATCCCCAGCATTGTCTAATCTTATAGACTTAATAGGATGATCAGGGTGGTGAGCCCTTAACTTAATTATGTGTGCTAGGAGTTTAGCAAATGCAGCGTTCCTTGTGGATAATATAGTATGACATTTGTCCAGCGTGTCGATGCATCAACCAACACCATAAAATATCTAAATGGTCCGCATGGTGGTTGAATTGGTCCACAAATATCACCTTGGATTTTCTGCAAGAATGGTATAGTTTCTTTGGTGTCCAAACATAGGATGGTCTCGATCCCAATTTTTCTAAAGAGCAGGCTTTGCGGAACGAATGATGGGCTTTAGAAACAACCAATGAGGATTTTAGTTGAGCCACGAAGTCATAAGCGACTTGAGAAGTAAAATTTGGAGACAAAGGAGCTTTGGTGGCGTCAATGCCACCCTGAGGCTGCAGGAGGATGGCGGCGCCGGTCAAGGATGGCCGGATTTGGGGGTGAACGGAGCCGTGAGGTGCAAGGGCTCCTTCGGTGTCCAAAAACCGAGTTTTACTTCTTTTCGTTCTGAAAAAGGGATGTCGTGTGAAGTCTTTAATATACGGATCATCATGTCACGACTTGGGTGTCCCAATGGTCGTGCCAAAGCCTATATGTGTCAGAATCCCATAAATCATCTCTCATGACATGGTTGGAATCAATTATTCGAATAGTGGTTGCATACAACTCACTAGATCGACACATAAGTTTCTCTAATACTCGGTTATTTCAGTAGTCATTAGAGGTGATGCAAAGGAACTCTTGTCCATTCTCACAATGCGTTTCCGTATGAAAATCATTGGCTCTTATATCTTTTAAGTAATAAAGTTTGAAAAATATGTCCATGACATGAAAAATAAATCGATACTTCATTAATAATAGCCAATGATAACATCAATGTTTCGTGACCATAATCTAATCCAAAGTAAAATCAAACATTAGACAAATTGTAGTCACTCAATTCGTTCGGTAATTCCAATTAAATATGACCAGGGAAGTAGAGAGAGATGCCGGTGGAGCAAACCTCTCTTAAGTACCACTAATCTCAATTACTTTCCTAGACATCATACTTAATTGAGTACGCCTAGAGGAAAAGAGATAATCCAATAAGTCATTTTATTGATTAAGGCATAATTGCCATTACATAATTCTTGGAAAATTAAAAGACTATTCTAAATAAAAATTTGCGGCATTCTATATTCATCGCCAGATTGAAAGTATAGCTCGATATCTTGATTACCATTGATCAGGTACTCCATAAAATACCATGAAGAGGATGCTCTCTTGATTGAGATGTATTGACACAATACATATGGTCCCTAGGACCAATGGAGTTGGAAATAGTGCTACCATGGCCAAAAAGTGGTGCCATGGTGTCCAACCTTATACCCTCAATGTCATGACTCCTACGGTCATGTTAGGGTTTTCTCAATCAATTTGTTCTTTTGTGTTTTCCACAATCATGCATAAATAATATGATGCAGAGAGCCTCCGAACAATATTTCATAACTCTTTCAAAGTTTTAGTGAAGCAGATATTATTCCATCGTGCTTTCATGTTCGGAAAGTTGTGAATGTTACTAAAACGTTCACTAGGCACAACCCAAAGGTTATTAGCGTTATCCTCATTCATGTACTCAAATTGGAGGACCATCTTCGTGTGGCGCTTCATTAGGGTAAATGCCCTGGAATTTTCTATCTCAGTTTGTGAGTCTTGAGCAGTTCCTTTAGAACATGGCTCTTGGATTGTAGGCAAATAAATATCTCGTGCCCGTAGAATCCAATGGAGTAAAATTAAGCTCGTTCAAGTTTGATATCCAAAAAGGAGAAACAAGAACGGACTAGTTTCGGAGTCAATGCTTCCACGAAAACTAGTATTAAGATTTCCGAGCCTTAATGCTACCAAGAAATCGATTTCCAAGAAATTTGGATTAGACCGAAACAATGATGTTTGAATGGTCAAAATAGATGCTCACGAACGCTCTTACTCCGTAGCTTACGAATGCTCTTAGTTCGTTAAATTGATGCTTACAGACGCTCTTAGTCCGAAGTCTTACGAACGCTCTTAGTTCGTTAAAATTGTGTGATTCCCCACGATTCAGCTTTTCAGTGATCGAACCCACATTATAAGAAAGGTGGGATGTAGAAGAAGGGAGGTTTTCAAGTCCCCGAAGAAAAGAAGGAGGAATTAAATTCGGAAAGCGGGAACTATAATGTAAATACTTACTTGGTTAATTTCGGAGCAAATTCTCTTATGAACAGTTTTTACTTTGATTGTTGTACTGGTCTCAAAATAACTTCGATAAGGCTGAAATTCGGAGGTCAGATGGAAGAGACAGAGACGAACAACTTTGATGAAGAAAAGATTTTGATCTGAGGTTCTGAACTAGATGTTTCGGAGCCTGCAAACAGACGGACGTGCACAGGAAAGGGGAAGGGTGCAGTCGGTGTCCGTTGGTGCTGCAGGGGCAGCAGGGATGCGTGCACAGGGGCGCGTAGGTGCTGCAGGGACAGTAGATGTGCGGCAGAGCTGCAGGAGCAGCAGGGCAGCGATGCGGGGCTACAGACGCACGGGCGCGCAGGCGGGCAGCACGGAGCGCAAGGAGCAGGCTGCTGCGAAGGCTTGGCTAGCTCAGGCTAGGGGCTGCTAGGGCAGTAGGCACGCAGGTAGGCAGAAAGTTGCAGGCAAGTGCTTGTGACAGATTTCGGTGAGAAGAACTTTCGGGTTTTTGGTTTTTGTTTTTGTGGTTAGAACTCGTGCTGATAACGTGTTTAAGGATAATAGAATTGAGAGAGATTGATGAGAGAATTGTGTATTATTATTGAGAATAAGAGCCCTATATATAGGGATTACAAAGTACATATTCTAATGTTACAAGGAATACTAATCCGACTAGGATTAGGAAATCTAGAACCTTCTCTCCTATTACTACTCCTAGTTTGATAAGGCACACTAAGTCGATTTTCCTTCAACAGCTACAATATTTTACCTTATATTGATACTCTCGCTCATCTTAAGTTCTTAACTTCCATGCTTATTGCTTTTCAGGGTATTGCTTTTTGTGATTTGCCTGAGTACACTATGCTTCCTAGAGAGATGTAATCGTAACTAGATAATTCTATATCTCGAAAACTTCCACGAAAGCTAGGACGATGAGCAAATGGAGTCAACCATACAGTATTTGTTTATGTAGAGTATGAAAATAAATTAGAGGGGAATAACATCAAGTCATTTGTCAAATTTTGAGATTGTAATAAGTTTCTGTACATTGTGCAGGATAGAGCTTGAACATTGACGTATACTTATTTGTAATTGTATGATTGTTTGTTTAGTTGCTTGTGGCCTAAATGTATGTAGTTGCAAACGACTGTGAATTCAGAGATGATACATGATATACAGGATCCATTTAACTAGAGCAAAACATGATGGGTAGTGTTGACTGCCCCCTACTCATAAACTCATAAAGAACTAGTATATGTCAGCCAAGTGGCTTATTAAGTGGTGCCAGGTTCTTCTGAATTTTCTGTCACTGTAGTCTAGGCTGGAGCCTTCGACGGTGCAGCAATTCATTACCGAACAAATTTTTTAACAGAGACTGCACAGAAGAATAGAACCATTATGAGAAGACCAGAAAATCAACCTGTCAGTTGGAACAGTAACTGTTGATCGCAAGGAGTTGTAACTTGACTTGTTTTTTGTTTTTTCATTTTCTTTTTGAAACAGGAACTTACTCTGGAGCTCGGTCAATCATCTTTTGGTGTAAAACGTTCTCCCCAAATATTTACTTGAGAAACCAGAAGCTGTTCCTGCAGGTAGCAAGTCAACTTGTTGAAAATCTGAAATGAAGCTTTTCTCTATGAAATCATGCTTGTTTTCAAGGTTGTATTAAGTGTAAAATATATGTTGTTTGCGTTCCTTCCCTGCAATCAATTAATCAGATTTTTCCCTAGCTACTAACGGACTAGCCCCACAAGGTTGAGAGGGAAAGAGATGGACCAATGCAAGTTGCACTTCTAGGCTTCTAGCAATCAAGGGTAAAATAATTGACCAAAAGGTATGGCTGAAAATAAAGCCTGAGCCTGACTCGGTCTTGAGCTCTTGGAATGAATGAATCCAGTTATTAAGGTTACAGTGTTAGACGTACTTTCACAGCAATACTCCAGATCTAAGGAACATGGTCCATGCCACGTCGCTTGAGCTAGAGTGAGGTGAACGTTGACATTTAGGGTGTAAAATACTCCACTATATAAGATCAAAGTAGTGATCACAGTTCCGGGTCCATGAAAATATCAAGTCAAGAACATATGAAATGGATGAGTCGCGTCGCTTTCTTTTCTTTCTATGTATTTCCAATCAACTAATATTAGCTCGACTTGAGGTCTTCATTGGCCTGGAAAAAAGGTGATCACTTTGGACTTTTATTAAGGTTTCCCTTCCCTGCCCAATTTCAGGTCTTATAATTAAGGTTCTGGCTCTTGCTTGCTAAGTTTATACTCAGTGATTTGAAATGAAGCTTGTCCCCATGAAATCATGCCTACTTTTCAAGGTAGTGTTATGTTGTCTGTGTTTCTTTCTATCAATTTTTTCCCTAGCCAGTGCCACCAACCCCACAAGGTTGAGAGGAAAAGAGACTGACCGAGTTGCACTTCTAGCCCTCAAGGCTCAAATAAAGCATGAACATAGCTCGGTCCTGAGCTCCTGGAATGAATCCAGTCACTTTTGCCAGTGGGAAGGAGTTGGTTGCAGCCGCCGGCATCAAAGGGTCACAGTGTTGGACCTACAGTCCCAGCAATTGGCAGGATCCATATCCCCCCACTTAGGTAATCTAAGCTTCCTCGAGGAGCTATATTTACAAAATAATAGCTTCACAGGTGAAATCCCACCACATATTGGTCACTTGAGGAGGTTGCAGATTTTAAGACTGGATAATAATTCCGTCAGTGGCGAAATCCCTGCCAATATATCCAGTTGCTCCAACCTCATACGACTAGATTTAGGGATCAACCGGCTGGTTGGGAAAATTCCTAGCACAATTGGGTCCTTGTCAAAGCTCGAGATGCTTGATTTTTACAATAACGGCCTAACAGGAAGTATCCCACCTTCGTTTGGCAACCTTTCATCCCTAATCAAGCTTTTGGCAATTGGTAATTTCTTGGAGGGAAGTATTCCTAGTTCTGTAGGGAAACTAACAAGCTTAAAACTCTTTGCTGTGGGAGAGAATATGTTGTCTGGTGCTGTTCCTGCTTTCATTTTCAACATCTCATCTCTCATTGCGTTGGACTTGATGGGAAACCAATTCCATGGCAGGCTTCCCTCAGACATGGGCAACACTCTTCCTAATCTCCAAATTATAGATGTTGGCCTCAACGGATTCATCACCGGACCCATTCCCATGTCCATATCCAATGCCTCCAATCTTAGACAATTTATTGTTGCAGGAAACAGAATAACTGGACAAGTTCCCTCTTTGCAGAAGCTACACGGCCTCTGGGAATTTTTCATTTCGAGTAATCATCTAGGAAATGGGAAATCGGGTGACTTGAGCTTTCTCTCGGATTTGGCCAACTCCACGAAACTGGGGGGTGTTGAGATAAGCGGCAACAATTTTGGAGGGATGCTGCCCACATCTTTATGGAACTTCTCAACAAGTCTTTACCTTTTTGCTGCGTCGACCAATCAGATACATGGAAGCATCCCAAATGGGATGGGCAATCTTGTCAACATGCAGTATCTGGATATGAGCAACAATGAATTCAATGGAAGCATTCCTACTGATATTGGGAAGCTTCGGAATTTAGGGAGATTGAAGCTTTACAACAACAAACTGTCAGGAGATATCCCCTCCTCCCTTGGGAACTTAACAGAGTTACTCATACTTGACTTGGAAGGAAATGATCTTCAAGGCATCATCCCTCCAAGTTTGGGGAAATGCCAGTGGCTGCTTCAGTTGCAACTTTCTCAAAACAAACTCAGTGGTTTATTAACTCAGCAAGTTTGGAGTCTATCATCGTTAGCATTGGGTTTGAACCTGTCTCAAAACCACTTGACTGGTTCTCTCCCCAAGGAAGTTGGGAATCTGAAAGCTCTGGGTTCTTTGGACCTTTCTGATAACATGTTATCCGGGGAAATTCCAACCAGTATTGGCAAGTGTCAAAGTTTAGAGGTCCTCCACTTGCAAGGCAACTCCTTCCAAGGGACCATTACTTCATCTTTGGAAACATTGAGAGGGCTTCAATTCTTGGATCTCTCTCGAAACAACCTCTCAGGCAAGATTCCACGATACTTGGAGCGGTTTCAATTGCTAAACTTGAATCTCTCTTTCAATGACTTCGAGGGTGAGCTGCCAGTTGGAGGGGTCTTCAAAAATGCGAGTGCAATTTCCGTAGCTGGAAACAGCAAGCTCTGCGGTGGTGTTGCTCAACTCCAGCTGCCCAAATGCAACTACCCTTCCAAAGATTCCAAGAAAAGGAGCTTCAAATTGGTAATCTTCATAATCCCTGGACTTGTGGTGGTAATCTTGGTGGTGCTGGGTTTCCTATATTTGATTCCATTAAGAAGGAAGCTAAGGAAAGAACCTGCATCAAGCAATTTGGAGAAACTGTTGCAAGTGTCATATAATGCTCTTTTAAAAGCTACTGATGGGTTCTCTTCAGCTAATTTGGTTGGTACTGGTAGTTTTGGGACTGTCTACAAAGGATTTCTGAATGATGTTGGTACATTTGTTGCTGTCAAAGTGTTTAACCTGTTACGCCAGGGAGCTTCTAAGAGTTTCATAGCCGAGTGTGAGGCATTGAGAAATATCAGGCATCGAAATCTCGTCAAGATTATAACTGCATGTTCAAGTACTGATTTTCTTGGTAATGATTTCAAGGCTCTGGTTTATGAGTTCATGGAGAATGGAAGCTTAGACGAGTGGCTGCATCAAACTACTGAAACTGAACAAGTGACAGAAGCACCTAAGCATTTGAACTTTCTTCAGAGGCTAGACATAGCCATTGATGTTGCTAGCGCACTAGATTATCTTCATAACCATTGTGAAACGCCAATAGTTCATTGTGATCTCAAGCCAAGCAATGTCCTTTTAGATAATAAGGAACTGACTGGACGTGTTTCTGATTTTGGACTAGCAAGGTTTCTCTCTGAAGTTACAGATGGCGTCTCTGCAAATCAAACACATTCACTGGGACTAAGAGGATCCATTGGCTATGCTGCACCAGGTGATCGTCATATTTCTGTTTGCACTGATTTCTTTGTTCTCTTAACATCGCTGGATTTTTTATTTATTCTGCCAATAACACTGACACTTCACATGTAACAGAAAAATATATATATATATATATACACACACACACACTATTTGTGACTATAGTGACTCTGTGATTTGTGAATGGTAGAGTATGGAATGGGAAGTGAAGTGTCTACATATGGGGATGTGTATAGCTTCGGCATCCTCTTGTTAGAGATGTTCACAGGAAAGAGACCCACTGATGACATGTTTAAGGACGGCTTGAACCTTCATGGTTTTTGTAAGATGGCTTGCTCTGAGGGCGTTGCCAAGATTGCAGATTCAAGGCTTCTTCAAGAAGACATGGTTGCTACAGGCATCAACAAAACTCCCAATCAGCGCTGCGTGAGAGCTGAAAAACTTGAAGAGTGCTTGAGTCTGATCTTTGGAATTGGGATTGCTTGTTCTGCTGAATCACCGAGAGACCGATTGGACGTTAGAGATGCTGCATCTGAATTGCATTCCATCAGGAACATTCTTGTTGCATAGGGTCACCTTGTCCCAAATTATCGTTTTTCATAGTGGGAAGGTTTGCCTTGTTTTTATGGGTGGAAAAAGCAGAAAATAAAAGGAATGCCTCTTTTTCTTATCTTTTAGTACTATGTTTGTTCAGGAAGCGGTCTTGGCCTAGTCTCCCGCTTCTCAACCCTACTCCCAACTCCTTGGGGATTATCATCTATACTTTACAATTTTGTATTTTCTCTTAGCAATATTTGGTCTAGCCCTCCTTGCTATGTATCTTTTTTTCTTGATTATTAATTCAGATAAGGGCTCTGAGTTAGCTCTTACACCGCTTCCTTAAAAAGAAAAAAAAAGAAAAAAAATTCTTGTTTCATAGGAACTACTTTAAACTTATGCTACTGTTTAAAGTGCACATCAATATTACTGCTCCATTATTAATCTTCTTGTTTAAGGATACATAGACCATGTGTCTGGCTCAAACTCTAGTAACTTGTTTCAATTGTAATAGTGTGGATATCTACAAGATATTTTATTGGGCTAAATACAAATTACTACCCTGTGATTTAGGTCCAAAATCAATTTAGTCCCTGAACTTCTAATTTCATCAAAAACACCCCTACACTTTCAATGTTGATCTAATAGGTCCAATTTGTTAATTTTTCGACAATTGAGTTATTTAACTTGTTAATGTAGCTCATATATGGCCTATGTTTTATGATGTGGTGTCGAGGTGGTCTGCATAGTCAATTTAGGAGTGAGTCCTACTATTAAAAATAAATAGTTTTTTCAACAAATAATCCAACTATAACGTGAACCCATGACATAATATTAACGAATTGGACCTATTAGATCAAAATTGAAAGTGCAGAGGTGTTTTTGATGAAATTAGAAGTCTAGAGACTGAATTGATTTTGGACCTAAACCACAGGGTACTAACTAGTATTTAGCCCTATTTTATTCAATGTAAGATTGTGTTTCCTTGTAGAATACAGATTTTGTATCCTGTAATCTTTTATATAGGGAGGACCCATATTATCAATGGAATACACAATTCATTCTCCTCAATTCAAATTCTCTACAACATTGATAGGCATTATCAATTCCATTTTTGGCTATACTGCATTACTGCAGACTGACTTAATTACTACAGTTTTCACCACTGTGGTAACACCACCCAATGTCATATGCAATTTATAAATCTCTTATGAATCTCTTAGCTTAACTATGAGTACCCTTTTTTTTTAATAAAAAAAAACTTCATTAATAGACGAAGATTACAATGAGAATGGATACAAGAGTTTCCAACAACACCAACAATGTCAGAAAGAAAACTCTGGACTAAACACTCAAAGTCCATATTGACACACTGATGAAACCAACTTGGCCCGGACTCCAAACAAAGAAACCTAAAGGCTTCCTTTGCTAGGCAGTGTGCAACCTTGTTGCACTCGCGCCTCACAAACCGCCAATTACAAACTAAAAATGACTTAACAAAATGATTAACTTCATCTAAAAGATGACCCTCCCAACTAAGATCTTCACTATCATCATTCAATGTATTTAATGACTGTCAAAGCATCACCCTCTACTTCCAATTTAGTAAAGAGGTATTTCCCGTACACCCAGAAATCACCTGTATTGTGCCCAAATGCCCAATACTCTTGTATTACACTATTTCCTTTAGCAAAAGACTAATATGGATAGTCCTTTTTAGGATAATGTCTTTTGTATCCTATGTCATCCTTTAGTTTTTCGGAAATAACTTTCTACCTTTAAAAACTTCGTTTCAAAGCTTTTGAACAAAAACAAAACTAGCCTTCAACATGCCCAAGTTTTTCACCTAACGGTTACTTTAATAGGCGGAATCATTGTTCCTTGTCTTAATCCTAGGTTTTAAAACTGGTTTTTTTTTTCTAGTAAATAGTAAAACTTAGAACTTAGGATTTTTACAGGATACGTGCATATAACAGATAAGTAAACATGTATATAAATATAAGTTTGATGAAGTGGGTGAACAATCTGAATTTATTAATTCAAATATAAATACATGCTAGTAATTCAGAGCCTCATTCTCAGGCAGACAGCAAAAACTGTTTAGCTATATATCCATAAGAACGAGAACAGATACTTACTTGAAATGAAAGCACACTACTTCACACTAGACAGGAAGGGAAGCACACTGCTACTATGGCTTTCTTACTACTTGAGAGAAGACTCTTCTGCTCAATTTTCTGATGCCCTACAAATTGACCTTATAGCTCCTTATATAGGGAGCGGACTCCAAACAAGAATTGAAATCAAAACATAAAAATGTACAGAACGGCTCCGTGACTCTCTGCTTTCCTGAGTGCTCCTGATGATGGAGGTCGGACTGGGAAAAGCAGAAGCCTTTTAGGTGAAAAGTCCTTTTCACCTGCCTTTTGAAAAAGCAAAAGTAGCTTTTTGAAAAAGTCTAAAAGTCTACATTTGCTATTTTGGTGCTTTTCTTCACCTGTTGCTTCACATATTTTCGTTAGTTTCTGAGTTGTGGCCAAGGACAAAGGAGTCGTTGTCTGCTTGGGCCATTCTAGTTGTTGTGGCATTGTCTTCGACATCTGTATCAACATACATCTTGTAGTGGTTGTCATTTTCAAGTCCTTCAACCCACTGTAAGCATGCCAGAGTCGAGTCTATCTCCTTTCTTGTGAGAGATAGGAAAAGTTCACTGCTAACTACGTCAGGGTGATCGTAAGCAGTGATAATAGTTTTTTCTCCTGCTGCCAGGAAAGTATTCAGTGTATCTTCAGAGATGATTTTTTTGATGTATTCCATGGCTTTCATCCATGGGATGCTTGAATTTGGCTGGCCATTGTATCCAACACAGACGGGCTGAAGATATCTTCTTTGAATAATTCTCACATAATGATATGGAGAAATGTACTCAACCTCACCATTTGCCTTCTGAATCCATTCTGGTGGAGTGGATCTGAACTTCAGTCGAAGCATGCAGTCATTTTTCCAAACATTTTTGACTGTGTTGACAATGATAGGAGGCAGGCCTTTGAGATCATCGTTTGTTTTAGTCCACAGATTATGGACAAAACCATTTTCAACAAGCCAAAGCTTGTGTTCTTAAGGATCTTCACTCTGAACATTGACTAAGTATCTTCCAACATAGGGTCCAGCAATAATGAAGAGAGTTGGAGGAATATGGTCTTCAGAATTATAACTTCCTATCAGATTGTGGAATTCTAACCAATCTGATTCTTTTAGTACTATGATAGGAACTCTAGCACTTTCTGGGTCTTCAAGGAAGTGAATTTTTTCAGTTCTAACAGCACTCTGCTGCGTATGAGCTTCTTCAAACTGTGGTCTAGCATTTTTATAGAGTTCTTTAGCTAGTGCAAAGAGAGCTGGTAACATCAAACCACTGCTTCTTTCTTGAAAGGAAAATAGAAGATTATCCAGGATTGCCTTCTGGTGGTAAGCTAGTCTCTTGCTAGTTCTGAACACAGGAGTGTCAAATGTTTGAAGTTCATAATTAAAAATATTAATTACTCCAGTTGGAGTAGGTTTGCTTTTTGGCAAAGCAACAGCCTTTAACAGTCTTGATGAGCCTTTACCGTCTGCCGTTTGAGACGGGCTAGCCAATCTTTTACCCTGGGATTGATAAGTTGTGGCTAGTCCTTTTGGACTTAGCAGGAATCTTTTGAGGATTTTTTCTTTCGGATCCTCAGCAAGTTCATGTTCTTTCCCAGTTCTTCTGCTTCTGGGATTGTGACCTTCGTCGTCATCTTTACGGCTAAACATTGCAATTTCTCTGGTAAAGGCGTCTGGAAGATAATTCTTGTTTCCTGCAATTAATTCAACATTATAATCATATTGGTTAAGAAATAATTGCCAATTTCCTAATCTTCCTCTATCAGCAGCTTTATCAAGTTTAAAATTTTTGAAATTCTTTACTCTAGCACAATCAGTGCGGACAGTAAAGGGTTTTCCAAGAAAAACTTGAGAGTTTAAAATTGTTTTCTTGACAGCCAAAATTTCTTTTTGACCTGTGGGATAGTTTAGTTCTGCAGGGCTGAACTTGCCACTACAAAAGTTACAGATCTTTTCAATGTTAGTTCCGAGCGTTTTTGCTAGAACAACACCGGACCAATAATTATCACTCGCATCTGTTTGGAGGATAACTTCGTCATTTTCCTCTCGTTGTTGTAGAGGAGGGAGATTCTTGCAGAGGTTTTTTATCTGCTTCACAATTTTTTCATCATCTGTTGTGAAGTTCCATTTTCTCTTGGAACTGGTTTTAGAAGATAACATTGCTGTTAGTCCTGAGATTTTGGGAATGAAATCTCTCCCATAATTAATGACTCCTAAGAATCTCTCTAAACTCTTAGCATCAGGAATTCTATCTGGGAACTTCCAGATCTTCTCAAGGATATGAGGTTGGAGTTTTATTACTCTGTTCTTGATGTTTATTCCTAGGAAATCGACTTCAACGAGGATAAAGAAGATTTTCTTTTCTCCTAGGATAATTCCATGCTGAACTATCAGATTTACAACCTCATGGAGGTGTTTTATGTGTTCTTCTCTGTTTTTGAAGAATACCAGGATGTCATCAATATAGACGACACAGAACTCCGCAACATGTTTGGAGATGTTGTCCATCTTTCTTTGGAAGATTGAGGGAGCTTGTTTTAGACCAAAAGGCATTACTAACCATTTCTAATGGCCTTGTGGTGTTCCAAATGCAGTGAGAGGAATACTCTCAGGATGCATCTTGACTTGCCAAAAACCCGACTTTGCATCGAATTTTGAAAAGACTTTAGCTTTTCTGAGTTGGTTGATCAGTACTCTTACTTGAGCAATTTGATAACCATCTTTGACAGTCTTCTTATTGACATCTCTGTAGTCAATCACCATTCTAGCTTTTCCTCTGATGTTTTCTGCATGATTTCTCATGTAAAATGCTGGAGCATGATGAGGGCTAGTGGAAGGTTGAATTAATCTCTTGTTCAAGAGATCTTTAATATCTTTTCTGAATTCCTCCTGATCTTCTTCTTTGTACTGAGGAATTGCTTTGACATGACAGATAACATTCATGTCATGTAATCTTAGTTCACAGACCACTGGGACTTTTTCTCAAAACTTCTGAGGGTCTACATCGATATTCTGCTCGAGTAGTTTTTTGATTTTATCAAGAGTAGGAATTTTTTGGGATTCAAGATTATTCTGGAAGTGCTTAAGGTTATGCTCATGGATGAAACTAGTTTCTTCATCTTCACTAGTCTCTTCTTCTTCAGAAGATTCTTCAACAAGTAATTCTTGTTGTTGTTTAATTTGGAGTATGGGTTCGAATTTGGGTTTGTAGGGGGTAAGATCACCACTATTCTGTTGCGATCTTTGATATTTTGTAGTAAAGTTTGGACCTACTACACTTTTGGCTTGGGTAAGCCTGTCTGCCTAGAACACCCGTTCTCTTTTTCTAAAGCCTATCGCTTCTTCATTCTGGATGAATCTCTGTTAGAAAATAAAATCATTTCCCAACAAGAAATCAGATCCTTGGCCTTCAGATTTCCAAACATTGTGGATGATAAATGTTCCTCCACCAATGGTGATATAAACATTTTTTGCTACTTTGTTCGTTGTAAGGTGATTACCGTCAAAAGTGACACTAGTAGCAGTTCTTTTCTTATCTTCTTTCTAGAGTTCTTCTGGAATTGCAAATCTCTTTGCAACAGTAAATCCCGATCCGTTATCTACAAATGCATGTAGATGATATTTCTTGTGATCAGGGAATTTTAGTCCAATCTCTATGTAGTTGTTGTATCTACTAGTAGTAGTAGAGACGACTTTCGATTGTTGAAGCTCTTTTTCTTGAGCTTGTTCCTTTGGTATGAATGGTTTACATTCTTCTAGAACAATTTATGGTGGTTCAACCAGTTCAATATTTTCATTGATTTTTTCTTCATCGATTTCTTCTTCCTTTACTTTTGAGGAAGATGGTTCCATGATTTCTTGGAACAGAGTTTCTACTTCTTTCTCTTTTTGTTCAGAGAAATATTCTTCATATTCTTGTTCAACCAACTTGCTGATAAGGCCATGCTTGGTTTTTCTTCTTACTTCTGCTATGAAGCATTCTTTGTGATAAGTCTTTTTTGACTCTTCGCAAAACATAAGAAGACCATTCTTTTCGTGACATAGGCAGTAGTTACAAAAGAATGTACCAGGGTTCACCTGATAGGAAGACATTAATGACTCTGTCTTACTTTCTTCCCAGTTTTTGACTTTCAAGACATTCATCTGTCTAGATTTGAAGTATTCTTCTTCAGAATCTGTTTCAGAATCAGATGATTCTTCGTCTTCAGACCAGGCAGAATACATTGACCTGTCGTCTTTTTCATCATCAGAATAGGCTATTTCGTAGCCTCTCATGTTTGCTGTTTCTACTATATGCTCATATTCTTCAAAGAGAGGTTTAGTAGATCTTTTACCCTTTTACGGGCATTCATTGACATAGTGCCCTTCAGCTTTACATAACCAACATCTGCAAGCTTTCTTGCTTGGTTGTTTATGATTGGCTTGGTGATTCTTCTTTTTCTTGAAGAATTTCTTTTTTGGATCTTCATCCTGTTGTTTCTTGAAATTGGAACTTTTCTTGAATTTCCAATCTTTTTTCTTATTACTCCTTTTGAATTTTTTAGAGTAATATTTTTCTTTTTTGCTTTCTGTGAAACTTGGATTCATGACATCCCCAATTGGTTGGCATATCCAGTATTCCATAACAGAAATTTTCAACTCCTTTGAGTTGTTTCTTAGCCATCTTTGCTCTAAGATTGTCTTTGCATTGTTCTTTTAGTAATTGCCTCATTCTATTGGCAATTCCTCCAACTGGAAATCTTTCAATTGGTTTTTCAGCTATGCTTTCTCTCACAGCTGTTCTCCATGGTTCAGGGAGTTTTCTTTGCAACAGATTAACTAGATCAGTATTCTCTAGTTCACCAATCGTACAGTAATATTCTTGAAATTCATTCAAGTATTCTTCAAAATATCTCATGTCACAGATTTTGAGAGCATAGATATTTTATTTGGCCGTTTCTTTAGCCTTTTCACTCAGATTTGAGAGATCTCCACAGAACTGATCGTACAGGGGTACTGCAAAATCATACGGAGATTTCGAAGTTTTGATTTCTTCCAGCCATTCTTTTCTTCTGGCAATCTCCTTGAAGGAGAAGTAATACTTTTTTGCTACTCTTGTGAGAGTAGTTTCAAAGTACATCTGAAGATCAGGAGCTTCGAATTTTCCAAGGGTAAGAGCAGAGGCCATCATCAGGCTGTCTACCCATTGGTCAAGAGTTTTTCTCTTGTCTAGAGCTTTGTCTAAATCTAACCAGATACCATAATTGGAAATTTGTACTATGGGTATTTTATCCTCTGGGATAAATCTTTGAGAATTTCTTTCTCCATTTTTTCTCATAGGGGCTTCTGTATAGGGAGTTTCAGTTTTCCCTTTTCTCTAATGATGAAAGTTTTGGAGCTATCTCCTTCCTCCATCTCAGCATCTTGATAGGGAAGGAGTTTTCTTTCTTTTCCAGGTTTGAATGTTTTCATTTCTTCTATTAGTTTTTCTAATCGTTCAGGATTTTCACAAGATTCTGCTTCATCATAGATATCATAGAGCTTTTGTGCTCTAAGCATATTTACTGGTCTGTTCAGATCAACTTCTAATTCTTCTTCAGTGATAGGTTCTGTTGGTTCTTCAACAGAGAATTTGGTACCACTGCTACTAGCTTCTCTAGTGCTGTAGCTTTTTCTGAGAAGATTTTTGTTTACCCTGATGTTCTCAGGACTGACTTCACTTTTCCTGTGATCGTCGAATTTGAGACTGATATCTCCAGTCTTTCTGCTTTCATAAATTGCCGCTTTGGCATTTTCTGCTGGTTTTTTCGGACCAGATAATTTCCATTCTATAGGAAAAGTTACTTCATTCCAAGTAACCTTGTGGATTTGTTGTGAATGGTTCTTCGGATTAGTGAGGAACCCAGTAGTAAGACCTAGAATATTTTATATTCTTGTCTTAGGTTCTAATGTGATACTCATCAGTTTATAGTATATCCTGTATACTATTCCAAGTTCTTGCATATCGTTTTTCATAGATATGTCATCTGTCTTAACTCTCAGTCTTAGACAGTGAGCTGCATCTTTCAAACTGGTTGAGAAATTCGGAATGCAGTTGAAATATGCCACTTGATTGCATAAAGATGCTTCAAGGGTTCCCAACAAACTAGCTTGAAAATCTGTCAGTCTGTTGTCTTGCAGAACACATAGAACTGAATAGTTTATGCCTTCTCGGGCAAGAAGTTTTATGTCAACTTGGACTGCTCTAATGTGCATAAATTGATAATTTTTTGTTCTTGCTCTGGCAACTTCTGCAGGAGTGATTAGTAGTAAATCTGTTTCTCCTGTTGTGGAGGAGGTTGTAAATTCTAGTAATTTGAAATGATGGCTATCCATCAGGTCAGATGTTCCCCTTTTGTAGATTTGTTTAAAATCTAGCTTTGGAATAGAGGCATTTTTTAACTCGTGTTCGATTTTGTTGTATTCGAACTCTTTAGCATTTAGGAGTTGTACTCCGTTCTTTTTCCAGAAGATGCTCATCATTTTGACATCTCGAGTTTCTTTCGGATTTTCATACCGAATACTAGTATAACTAGTTGATGGTTCCAGAAAAATCATGTTTGGAACAGGATTCATTTCTGGTCTTTCTAATGGCTTGAATCCATTAGCTTTCTTTGGTTTTACTGTAGGCACTTTCTTGTCCTTCAGTATATTTTTCATAGAATCCAGCGTTTTTTGTTGTTCATTGATTTTTCTACTAACACTTGTTAGCTTTTCTTCTTCCATTTTTGGAAGTTCCTTGATATAATCCAGTTTGTTTTCCAATTTTTCTAATTGATGGATTATAGCAGGTAGTTTTTCTAGATGATCTTGACATCTAGATAATTCTTTCTGCAGGTTCTGATATTTTTCATCAGACGATTTTAGTAGAGAATTCAACTTCTCTAATATTAAATCAGACATTGTCCCCATAGGGGATTCCCCTGCTGAGCTTGTTACAAGCTCTGATACCAGTGATTTGCAGATCTAACCAATGCTCAGATAATCTAGAGGGTTTTGTTCCTCTTTCAAAGTATATAAGAGATTCTCAATCTCCTGCTCAACTTTATAGATTCGTGTTTGAATTCTAAAGATGATATCCCAGTCATCGGGAGTTTCTCTTTTCAGGTTTTCTCTAAAGTCTTTCAATTTTCTCATCTTTTCTCTGTCTTTCTCTAATTTTTTGCTTTTAATTTTTAATATTGCAGATGGCGATTAACTCAAGTCTGTCAACGATTGAAATTATGAATAGTAACGCGTACCGTTTACCTTCGGAATAGAGGATGAATTTTAACAACTATACTTATATGTAAACAAATAAAATTCTGATGGACCCACCACGTTTCATCAATTGTTTTTAAAGAAACGAATAATTATGCTTATATACTGAAATAGACAGCAAAGAAGGGTACTATAGGTATGAAACTAGAGAAGGGTAGGTAGGAAGAAAAGGAGGAAAAGTTTGTGTAAAGAGGAATAAAACTAAATGGTAGGGTTGTACGGGAAGTATTTGGACAGATCTGGGGTGTATGAGCATTAACCCTTTAGTAAAACCATCATGTAGTGCAAACCTGCTGCCGTGCAGCAAAGCCAAAGCGTCCACTGCCCTTGGAGGGAGGTTGCCCACTTGAGGAACTGCTATTGCGCTTTTTAGATCACCTTGGTCATCTCTGAACACAGCTCCCCATTGTTTGTATCTGTAGCTCCATCAAAGTTCATTTTGAGAGTCCAATACAAGTGGTTGCCAGGTAGTCCGATCACCTTGAACAGCTTCTTGACACGGTATAGATGACTTGTTTACATCCCCACACGAAAGCTACTGTGAACGCCATTTCCCTGCTGCATTTAACAACTCTTCCGGTCTCATTGTTTTCTCACCTTGTCTGTGTAAGTTTTGATTCCTCCAAATCCACCACACAAGAAAACCAAACGTTTCCAAATCACTTCCAATGGCTATGCTACTGACATGAGATAACAGATCAAGAAAAGATTTCCAAGTTTTATAAACTTCGCTCAAGAATGAAAGCTTCCAAACACCCTTCGCTTTTGGGCAGTCCCGAAAGACATGAATATCTGATCCTAGGGGCACCACATTGCCAACAAGAAGCATCAGAGGCAATCGATCCTTTAACTGGAGTTTGTGCACAAGGCTGAAAATTATGGGCAGCCCTCCAGATTAAAAGCTTGACGTTTTTGTGGGACTTTCAAACCCCAAATTTTCCTCCAAAGTACCGAGACAGTAGAAGAACTAGAACCAGCCACATAGGTGTAGTGCTTTGCTTGCAAGTCGCGTGCTACCCAATAGCCAATTTTAATAGTGAAGATCCCATTTTTTGTAAAATGCCATACCAGCTTCTCAGGGACTGTTCTCAGTTTGGCATGCGAAGAATCATCTCCGCTTCATGTGAAAGAAATAAGGACTTAACCAAAGGGACATTCCAAGCACCGGATTCCGTAAACAGCTTATCCACCTTCCAATCCACAGGAACATTCTCAAAGGAGAAACAACTTTGAAACTCGTTGGGCATGGCATCCATCTATCACCCTTAATGCTAACTCTCTTCCCATTGCCAATACGCCATCGAGTTCCACCATCAATAACCTGTTTACCCCACAACAAACCTCTCCGTACCACCGAAGGAGTAGTCCCCAAAATATCATTCAGGAAGCATGTATCTGGAAAATACTTGGCTTGCAACAACTTACCAAAGAAGTTCTTCCCCAAAAAATTCTCCATACAGTCTTCGCAAGTTAACCTTTTCAGTTTTACTTTCCATTTTCCTTAGAGGTCATCGCGCTTAACGGACCCTTTTAATCTTATAAAACCCTTTTTTTTTGGGGGCTTTCACAGTTTTGCTTTGCACAAATTTACACTAGTGAATCCTGGCAAAAATGAAGCGTGCTTGACATGTTCTATAGTAAATTACTAATGCAACTACCTAATATATCATATAATACTACAAGGCCATGATGAAGAAGATACGCTCAACCAGATAGCAAGGAGAGGTGGCAGATCCTTTTCAATTTTACTTTCCATTTTCCCGAGATAAAGGTTCAGATCCATACTCTGTTTTGTTTGTGTTTAGTCAGTTTGAAAATCATGCTGTCTAAATAATCAGACCGATAAGTCCAATTTTTCATGTTAGTGAATTGTGCGCGCCCGCACGCACGCGCACACACACACACACACACACACACATATATATATATATATATAGAGAGAGAGAGAGAGAGAGAGAGAGAGAGAGAGAGGAGTTTAAAGGTATCACATGCTGGATGCGCAAACCTTTCAGGGAAATCAGCTTCTCCATCATTGGACTATTCTCAGGTTCTGATTGAAATTAACCAGTTACTAAAATAATGATTGGAGGAAGACTACAGCAGACAAAGCTTTTCTAATTTAAGGAAAAGACTGCTGTACTGAGAGTTGGATCAACTGAAGGATAAGAATATAAACTCCAAATAACCCAGAGCCCCATATATTTAACAAATCATATCCTTGATAAATCTGAAAAGTGAACACTTAGCATATTTCTCAAGGTTATGAACCCATCATGAACTTTGACATTTGCACGTAAATATATAAAATGACTGAGATCGAATGGGAGGAAAAAACTGAAACTGAAACCTCCCGTTAAGTCAATGAAGCCTAATGATCACTTTTCTTTAAAAACACAATTGTTTGACTAAAAAACAATATGGAGATTGTATGTCGGTTGGAACCTCAGAGACTACTAACATATGAGACACAGTATGTTTAGTGATTATCTAAATATTAGTTTGTAGCTGACTTGTGTCAATTTCGCATTCCACCAAAGCCTCGTCTAGAAATTATATTCATAACTGCAACCTTGAATATTCAAAGACACTACACAAGTGATACGCTTGACACCTCTGAAAAGTGAAAACAGTGCGAAGCTGCGTATAGTGGGCATTTAGTATTGTTATGAGGCATACTCTGATATCAAGAAAAGCATTAAGCACTACATGTTACACCTACTGTAATATTTCAAAATCAAATACTCATTGGATAAATCTCACTTCTGAGTGAATATCACAGGCTTTAGTGTTTGAGATTCCTATTGCCCATTGAATTAAATTTCACAACGAAAATTTTTTCCTCAGATATAGGAAAACAATAGAAATTAAGTTGCAGACAATATGAAAATGCAAATGAGACTTCAATTAACAATAAGCATACAGAACTACTGCTTTAAGTTAAACAAGCCAAGTTTCAACCTTACTTGGGAAAGCCAGCTTCAGAAAATCAAATAGGATCCCCAAAGCTCTAGCATATACAACATAAAAAATGCACTTATATCACTATTGGGACTGTGCTAAATAAAGAGCCGGCCCAAATTAAAGAAAAGCAGCAGTTAAAAATCTATTGAGCAACTTGGTAATTCTTTGCCCAAGTGATGAAGATTTAGTCAAAGAACTTCTGATGATAGCATGCACCTCCCCGCTAACACTTAACTACAACAGATGCACACAAACTCTACATCTTCTATATGCATTATGCATTATGCTTTTCAAACATGTGAAGGGGTTTTCCACAACGCTTAGCTTTATTTATATATTAGTTCAAAAATTAGATTAAAATCTGGTTGTCCCAATATAACACAAGTCACTATCTAATATTAACTGCAAAAGTTGAAATGAACAACAAACCTGATCAAGGTCAATTGCCTCAACATATCCCCCATCGCTGAGCTCATTTGCTTCAGTATACGGCCCACCGCTGACTGCTACTTCATTAGCAATAGCCTCTTCACCAGGTCCATAAACCTCATCTTCTTCATCCCATTCCTCCTCAATAAATGGAGCACCATACTGCTCCCCATTCTTGGGCCCAGTACCACTCTTCTGGAATATCCTACAGAGCACATACGCATCTTTCTGTTCGAAACACAACCAACTCCCAATCAATCCCACGCAATAAACATCAAACACACCAAACTATACACACATCAACAACAACAATAGGGAACAAAAGCTCAAACCTCTATTATTCCAGCTTTCTCCAATTCCTGGTTATCGAGGCGGTACTCATGCATAACCCAATTGGTCCTGGCGCCTTTGGGGGCCCGGCCACTGTGGAAAACAAGGGTCTTCTTCATCCCCACCGCCCTGGAATTATGGCAAACGGGTCGATCCTTCCCAGTAGTCTTCCAGTACCCTTTTTCGGTAGCCCGATTCGTCCTCGACGAATTGCATAATACTCTGGTAAGTTGAAGAAATTCTGGTTGTCATGGTAGTCCGAAGTTAAGTATTCAACTTTGACAGGCTTTGCTTCCATCTCATACTGCTCTGGTAAGTCAAAGTACTTCTGCTCTTCGCAATATTCCAGAGTTTCCCCAGCGCCTACTGCAGTCTTTGCAGCATCTTCAACTAAGTCCCCAGATTGCTCAATATAGTTGCTTGTCTCCCCATGATAGAAGTTCAATGGACGAGGACCACTTTCAGGAACACCTGTGTCAATCTGGGGAAAAAAAATCATTGTTAAACATAGAAAATACAAGCGTAACTCATAACCAAGAAGTTTTGACCAAAAAAAAAAAATTTCAAGAATTTGAACATAAATAGCAACAGCTGCAGAAGGTCATCACTAATTAAACTAGTGAATCCTGGCAAAAATGGAGTGCGCTTGACATATTCTATAGTATATTACTAATGCAACTACATAATATATCATATACTACAAGGTCGCGACGGAGAAGTTACGCTCGACTAGATAGCAAGGAGACGTGGCAGATCCTTTTCAGTTTTACTTTCCATTTTCCTTAGAGGTCATCGCGCTTAACGGACCCTTTTAATCTTATAAAACCCTTTTTTTTTTGGGGCTTTCACAGTTTTGCTTTGCACAAATTTACACTAGTGAATCCTGGCAAAAATGAAGCGTGCTTGCACAAATTTTACTTTCCATTTTCCCGAGATAAAGGTTCAGATCCATACTCTGTTTTGTTGGTGTTTAGTCAGTTTGAAAATCATGCTGTCTAAATAATCAGACCGATAAATCCAATTTTTCATGTTAGTGAATTGTGCGCGCCCGCACGCACGCGCACACACACACACACACACACACACATATATATATATATATATAGAGAGAGAGAGAGAGAGAGAGAGAGAGAGGAGTTTAAAGGTATCACATGCTGGATGCGCAAACCTTTCAGGGAAATCAGCTTCTCCATCATTGGACTATTCTCAGGTTCTGATTGAAATTATCCAGTTACTAAAATAATGATTGGAGGAAGACTACAGCTTTTTAAGTTCATGGTTCAGCGTTGCAGGAAGTCATGGTTATGGGTTCGTCTTTCATTTTAACCCTCGAGCCTAAGACAAGTTTGGAGTGCGTAATAAATTAATAATATCAACAACACAATCTTAGTGGAATAATTCTCTGATTGGATATGGATCTAACTTTGGTCCGTCGGTGCCACTTCAAGTCATTTGATAAGTGTTGTGGATTGTCGTTGGCCTCGTGGGAGTAGAAACAAATCCTAGGAAGATGTGCTTTCTCCACATAATCCAACTCTTGCTAACAGTGTGAAGGAGAAGAAACTGGGTTTTAAGTTCCTATTTGACATTGCAGGAAGCCATAGCTCTGGGTTCGTCTTTCATTTTAACCCTCGAGCCTAAGACAAGTTTTGGAGTATATAATAATATCAACAATATAATATAATATAATCTTAGTAGAATAATGATAAATGTACATGTTCTCTCAAAAATCGTCTCAGCCACGTGTCACTGGGTCAAGGGTTTCTTTAGCTTACACGTGTCCTTCTAGAGTGGTGACGCGCGTGTGCACGGGCGTGCCAACTCACGGCCAGGAAGCCAAGCGAGGTTTTGTTCTGTTTGTAGATCTTGCGCTAATTTGACCTCTTGATTGTGGGCCAAGGAATGATCGATCTCTGCCATGGGGTTCTCTTTGCCTTGGATGCAAGGACTTTACACAGTTGCAGACAATATGAAAATGCAAATGAGACTTCAATTAACAATAAGCATACAGAACTACTGCTTTAAGTTAAACAAGCCATGTTTCAACCTTAATTGGGAAAGCCAGCTTCAGAAAATCAAATAGGATCCCCAAAGCTCTAGCATATACAACGGTATAAAGTGTTACCCTGATGTCTTGAGTCAATACGGATACGAACAAAGAACGCATGAATGCTAGAAAACTCATTGTCCAAACGTTCTGGTGATGTCTCTTTTTGGTGATTTTCTTAATGAGTGTAAGAATGTAAATAACACGAGGTAACTAACAGGAATATAAAAGTGCAACAAATAAAGATAAACAACAAGAATGTAAACCGCGAGAAATAAAGTGCAACAAAGTAACAATCAAGAAGATAAATTGTAAGAATGTAAAGAACGACAATGCAAAGCGCATGAAAGATAAATACTGGTAAAGAAAGCGATAAGATAAACACGTAAAGATTGAATAAAGAGCCGGCCCAAATTAAAGAAAAGCAGCAGTTAAAAATCTATTGAGCAACTTGGTAATTCTTTGCCCAAGTGATGAGATTTAGTCAAAGAACTTCTGATGATAGCATGCACCTCCCCGCTAACACTTAACTACAACAGATGCACACAAACTCTACATCTTCATTATGCATTATGCATTATGCTTTTCAAACACATGAAGGGGTTTTCCACAACGCTTAGCTTTATTTATATATTAGTTCAATAATTTGATTAAAATCTAGTTGTCCCAATATAACACAAGTCACTATCTAATATTAACTGCAAAAGTTGAAATGAACAACAAACCTGATCAAGGTCAATTGCCTCAACATATCCCTCATCGCTGAGCTCATTCGCTTCAGTATACGGCCCACCGCTGACTGCTACTTCATTAGCAATAGCCTCTTCACCAGGTCCATAAACCTCATCTTCTTCATCCCATTCCTCCTCAATAAATGGAGCACCATACTGCTCCCCATTCTTGGGCCCAGTACCACTCTTCTGGAATATCCTACAGAGCACATACGCATCTTTCTGTTCCAAACACAACCAACTCCCAATCAATCCCACGCAATAAACATCAAACACCCCAAACTACACACACATCATCAACAACAATAGGGAACAAAAGCTCAAACCTCTATTATTCCAGCTTTCTCCAATTCCTGGTTATCGAGGCGGTACTCATGCATAACCCAATTGGTCCTGGCACCTTTGGGGGCTCGGCCACTGTGGAAAACAAGGGTCTTCTTCATCCCCACCGCCCTGGAATTATGGCAAACGGGGCGATCCTTCCCAGTAGTCTTCCAGTACCCTTTTTCGGTAGCCCGATTCGTCCTCGACGAATTTTTGAATAATTTATTGATTAATAACGAGGGGGTATTGAAAAAAGTTGTTTCTCCTATGCTATGAATAAACTTTTTTTGTAAAATCTCGCCTACTAATCTAATCAGGTTCTATTTTCTTTGATTGGATATGGGTCTAACTTTGATCCATCGGTGTCAGTTCAAGTCATTTGATAAACATTGTGGATTGTCGTTGACCTCGCGGGAGGGATTTCTAGGAAGATGTCCTTTCTCCACAAAATGCAACTCTTGCTAGTAATGTGAAGGAGAAGAAACCGGGTTTCAAGTTCCTATTTGACATTACAGGAAGCCATAGCTCTGGGTTCATCTTTCATTTTAACCATTGAGCCTAAGACAAGTTTTGGAGTACATAAGAATATTAACAATATAATCTTAGTGGAATAATGATAGATGGACCACGTATTTTATTACAATTAACTTGCTACATCAACAACATAATCTTAGTAGAATAATTCTCTGATTGGATATTGGTCTAACTTTGGTCCATCAGTGCCACTTCAAGTCATTTGATAAACGCTGTGGATTGTCGTTGGCCTCGCTAGAGTAGAAACAAATCCTAGGAAGATGTGCTTTCTCCCTAGGATCCAACTCTTGCTAGCACTGTGAAGGAGAAGAAACCGGGTTTTAAGTTCGTGGTTCTGCATTGTAGGAAGCCATAGTTCTGGGTTCGTCTTTCATTTTAACCCTTGAGCCTAAGACAAGTTTGGAGTGCATAATAAATTAATAATATCAACAACACAATCTTACTGGAATAATTCTCTGATTGGATATGGATCTAACTCTGGTCCGTCGGTACCACTTCAAGTCATTTGATAAGTGTTGTGGATTGTCGTTGGCCTCGCGGGAGTAGAAACAAATCCTAGGAAGATGTGCTTTCTCCACATAATCCAACTCTTGCTAGCAGTGTGGAGGAGAAGAAACCGGGTTTTAAGTTCCTGTTTGGCATTGCAGGAAGCCATAGCTCTGGGATTCATCTTTCATTTTAACCCTCGAGCCTAAGACAAGTTTTGGAGTACATAATAATATCAACAACATAATATTAGTGGAATATGTTATACAAACCACATTCTTACTGGTCTATATGAACCACATTTTTTATTACAACTTATATATCACCTTATGTGGCAATTGATATAACATAAAATTCAATCTATTATCAAAATTTATTAAATGACGTGGTTATGCGACATTACACTATCACATAAGGTGAAATGCATGTGGTTCATATAGCATGTGCAAGTGTGCGATAAGAAGATATTAGCTTCAAAAATTACCATCAAGTACCTTGAACACTGTGTCCTTAGGCAAAACCGAGGCACTTGCTCAGAGGCTCAGTCTCTTCATTCTCTGATTGGATATGGATCTAACTTTGGTCCGTCGGTGCCACTTCAAGTCATTTGATAAGTGTTGTGGATTGTCGTTGGCCTCGCGGGAGTAGAAACAAATCCTAGGAAGATGTGCTTTCTCCACATAATCCAACTCTTGCTAACAGTGTGAAGGAGAAGAAGCTGGGTTTTAAGTTCCTATTTGACATTGCAGGAAGCCATAGCTCTGGGTTCGTCTTTCATTTTAACCCTCGAGCCTAAGACACGTTTTGGAGTATATAATAATATCAACAATATAATATAACATAATCTTAGTAGAATAATGATAAATGTACAAGTTCTCTCAAAAATCGTCTCAGCCACGTGTCACTGGGTCAAGAGTTTCTTTAGCTTACACGTGTCCTTCTAGAGTGGTGACGCGCGTGTGCACAGGCGTGCCAACTCACAGCCAGGAAGCCAAGCGAGGTTTTGTTCTGTTTGTAGATCTTGCGCTAATTTGACCTCTTGATTGTGGGCCAAGGAATGATCGATCTTTGCCATGGGGTTCTCTTTGCCTTGGATGCAAGGACTTTACATGAGTCGACTTTGCTAGTTGGAATGTTCCTGCTATGCAACTCGGTGAGTGAATGTGAAAGTGTGAGTGACAATTAATAAATCTATGGGATGGAGATACTCACAAGTCATTGTAAAAACAAAATCAAAGTATAAAGTGTTACCCTGATGTCTTGAGTCAATACGGATACGAACAAAGAACGCATGAATGCTAGAAAACTCATTGTCCAAATGTTCTGGTGATGTCTCTTTTTGGTGATTTTCTTAATGAGTGTAAGAATGTAAATAACACGAAGTAAATAACAGGAATATAAAAGTGCAACAAATAAAGATAAACAATAAGAATGTAAACCGCGAGAAATAAAGTGCAACAAAGTAACAATCAAGAAGATAAATTGCAAGAATGTAAAGAACGACAATGCAAAGCGCATGAAAGATAAATACTGGTAAAGAAAACGATAAGATAAACACGTAAAGATTTATAATTGTTATTGAAATATTGAAATATATTGAGATAAGCTTTGTGTAATCACGTAGAGCGTTTGGTCGAGGACATTTAACAATGATGCATATGGTCCTTTTTATAGTGGAGCTAAACTACTAAATGAAGAAAAAGACACAATCTCAGCCTCGATAGCTAAGACAGAATTGGTTCCACATAAAACACTATTTCATGATTCCGATCTCTTTGATGTTGTCAATGCTTTCATGGATAATCAATCAGATCCAATAACTGATGATTGGCAATAAAACCCCTTAATGCACATTCAAGTTGGTTGCTCCAAACTTTGGTAACGGCCTCCTTAACTCGTTATCTTCTGCCATGAAATTGACAATCAACTTTTATAGATCTTCAATACACCACGGCTATTCAGCTGCAATTATTCATTATGCCTCGTGGGTCCTTTTATTTCTCCAAATTTATTCATTACTCTAAACACATTATCTTTTGCCATATATGAAGTTGATAGCTAACTTTGTAAATCTTCAATAAACCGTGGCTGATTATCATTCATTACGCCTAGTGGATTAGATCCACATGTCTGCCACGTGGGTCTTGCCAAATTTAGGTGCAAATAGGACCACATTTTTTTTTATTACAACCTGCTACATCAACAACATATCTTAGTTGAATAATTTATTGATTAATAACGAGGGGGTATTGAAAAAAGTTGTTTCTCCTATGCTATGAATAAACTTTTTTTGTAAAATCTCGCCTACTAATCTAATCAGGTTCTATTTTCTTTGATTGGATATGGGTCTAACTTTTGATCCATCTGTGTCACTTCAAGTCATTTGATAAACATTGTGGATTGTCGTTGACCTCGCGGGAGGGATTTCTAGGAAGATGTCCTTTCTCCACAAAATCCAATTCTTGCTAGTAATGTGAAGGAGAAGAAACCGGGTTTCAAGTTCCTATTTGACATTACAGGAAGCCATAGCTCTTAAGCTCTGGGTTCATCTTTCATTTTAACCATTGAGCCTAAGACAAGTTTTGGAGTTCATAAGAATATTAACAATATAATCTTAGTGGAATAATGATAGATGGACCACGTATTTTATTACAATTAACTTGCTACATCAACAACATAATCTTAGTAGAATAATTCTCTGATTGGATATTGGTCTAACTTTGGTCCATCAGTGCCACTTCAAGTCATTTGATAAACGCTGTGGATTGTCGTTGGCCTCGCTAGAGTAGAAACAAATCCTAGGAAGATGTGCTTTCTCCCTAGGATCCAACTCTTGCTAGCACTGTGAAGGAGAAGAAACCGGGTTTTAAGTTCGTGGTTCGGCATTGTAGGAAGCCATAGTTCTGGGTTCGTCTTTCCTTTTGACCCTCGAGCCTAAGACAAGTTTGGAGTGCATAATAAATTAATAATATCAACAACACAATCTTAGTGGAATAATTCTCTGATTGGACATGGATCTAACTTTGGTCCGTCGGTGCCACTTCAAGTCATTTGATAAGTGTTGTGGATTGTCGTTGGCCTCGCGGGAGTAGAAACAAATCCTAGGAAGATGTGCTTTCTCCACATAATCCAACTCTTGCTAGCAGTGTGAAGGAGAAGAAACCGGGTTTTAAGTTCCTGTTTGGCATTGCAGGAAGCCATAGCTCTGGGATTCACCTTTCATTTTAACCCTCGAGCCTAAGACAAGTTTTGGAGTACATAATAATATCAACAACATAATATTAGTGGAATATGTTATACGAACCGCATTTTTACTGGTCTATATGAACCACATTTTTTATTACAACTTGTATATCACCTTATGTGGCAATTGTTATAACATAAAATTCAATCTATTATCAAAATTTATTAAATGACATGGTTATGTGACATTACACTATCACATAAGGTGAAATGCATGTGGTTCATATAGCATGTGCAAGTGTACGATAAGAAGATATTAGCTTCAAAAATTACCATCAAGTACCTTGAACACCGTGTCCTTAGGCAAAACCGAAGCACTTGCACAGAGGCTCAGTCTCTTCACTTCAAGATACTTTGTGTTGCTGCAATCCATAATCCAGATGCATCCATCAAGGATTTCCATCATTTTTTCTATGCATTCTTAAACACATCAATCTCGGGCCATGGAATCTTGGAGAACAATAATTATATTTCTACCGAAAAAAAACAGCTTCATTGATAAATCATAAGTATCATATAGCACGGTGGACAAGGAGTCGACAGAAAAATGACTAGAGAAGACAGTTAGAGCAAGAAACAAGAAAGGTCAACTGTCACCTATCCAGCCAAGACAAATAAAGACCCCTGAATTACTGCCGCTCTCCAATCTAAAACAATAGATGAGAGAGCGTAGTTTTTAAGTTCACAGAAACAGTGGCCCATAAAGATGCCCAAAACCTAACTCTCTCTGAAGCTCTTCCAACTCTCCCACTAAAGGCTTAAAAGATCTTTCTATTTCTTTCCATCCATACCACCAATATCACAGCTACACAATGCAACCCCTTAGGACTTTGGCCTTCTATTCTGTGCAAAAAATCAAAGCAAAAGGCTTTTCACTTAACAGATCAATCATCCCTGTTGAACTTGCCCAATTCACTGTAAACAACATTGGTCATAAATATAAGGAAACTTCAAAGTTGATATAGAAACTGGAAACCCTCCCTAAACTTCAAAGTTGATACCACATAATTTAGAGGAAGTTCTCACACACCACATATTTCTAATCCCAGCTGAAGATCATAATAGGTACACCACACTTCCACTCAGCTCACCATTTCATCAACTAAACTCAGCACAATTTGTTTGACTTAAGGAGGATCCCACTAATCTATTTGACTCTAAAATTCTAATTTCAAAGTATCTAGTATAAGCACTATAAGAAACACTGATAAACAAAAAAAGCAAACAGGAAGACTGAGAAGTGTTGTTCATGAAAGATACCACTAATATATTTGGCCCTAAAACTCTAGTTTCAAAGTATCTAGTATAAGCCACTATAAGAATCACTGTTAAACAAAAAAAGTAAACAGGAAGACTGAGAAGTGCTGTTTGTGAAATGTGAATTCAGATACCAAAAAGATAGGAGACTCTTATATTCTAACCCTACCGCATGCATCCTTGCTTTTAATCAATGTTGGATTTCTGAAAGGAATGACAATGAGCTATTTTATATTTTCATGTCGACCATTGCAATTTGTAATAATACATAGAACTGATGAAGTATTCTATATGCCTAAAGTAGGAAGGACCTTCAATCAAAATCAAGGTTGCATCTCCACTTGTTTGGATTATGCTAATAGAAGTTTGTTCGTTATCTACTTAGTCCAACTATGTTATTAAATTAAAATTGGACCAAAAAAAAAAAAGTGGAAACGCCAATACATTATCTCTATGGTGGGCAAACTTCAGACTCTACAGGAAACACCAATACTTTATGATAATTTAGAAAGACAACAGCACTAGAGTGAAAAGCACAAACCTGCACAAAATAGTTCCCTGCACTGCGCCCATCATGACCATTTCCTCTAATGCTTCCATGAACATTTCCTTCCTCGGTAGTTCCATGACCATCTACTTCCATCATAGTGTCCTGAACATGTCCATCAACAGAAGGGCCGCCACCAAGACAGACATCATGATCTTTTTGTTCAATACTTGCAGAAGCATTATCTTTTTGTTCAACAACTGCCGCAACATGATCTTTTTGATCAATATCCACAGCAGCATGAACTTTTTCTTCAATACAGGCAGCAGCATGACCATTTCCTCCAACAGCTGCATGATGACCATTTCCAACAACTGTATCACGACCATTTGCTACAACAACTGCATGACAACCATTTGCTACAACTGCATCACGAGTAGCACCTCCGACAACTGAATCATGACCATTTCCTATCACAACTACATCGCGACGATTTCCTCCAACAACTGAATCATGACCATTTCCTGCCATAGCTATATCCCGATGATTTCCTCCAACAACGGAATCATGATCATTTCCTACCTTAACTGCATCGCAACGATTTCCAACAGAATCACGACTAACTACTGTGTCATCCCTAGCCACTTCTCCAGGAACGAAAGTTAACTTTTCATCATCCCATTCCTCCTCAACAAAAGGCGCATATCGATGCCCAGAAGTTCTTGTGCAATACCCACTTCGGAACTTCCTGATTCCTATGCCAACAGGACATTACGTTTCAACCTAAGTCATTGCAAACAATAGCTGCTTTCACTTCTTCCAAAAAAATCCCATCTGTTACAGTCAACATCAATAGAATTGTCTTTCTCTCATCACCTTCAGCAAGAACGGTTTCCAAGCAGATCTCAAATTCCAGCGACACCAAAACAGGCAATATCCATGCTCATATTCCCTGACCCAGGTAAAATTCCAACAAGCCTACTGAGTCTTTCATGATTTCCCTTCTGAGATCTTTCTTTCAAGATACTTTGTGTTGCTGCAATCCATAATCCAGATGCATCCATCAAGGATTTCCATCATTTTTTCTATGCATTCTTAAACACATCAATCTCGGGCCATGGAATCTTGGAGAACAATAATTATATTTCTACCGAAAAAAAACAGCTTCATTGATAAATCATAAGTATCATATAGCACGGTGGACAAGGAGTCGACAGAAAAATGACTAGAGAAGACAGTTAGAGCAAGAAACAAGAAAGGTCAACTGTCACCTATCCAGCCAAGACAAATAAAGACCCCTGAATTACTGCCGCTCTCCAATCTAAAACAATAGATGAGAGAGCGTAGTTTTTATGTTCACAGAAACAGTGGCCCATAAAGATGCCCAAAACCTAACTCTCTCTGAAGCTCTTCCAACTCTCCCACTAAAGGCTTAAAAGATCTTTCTATTTCTTTCCATCCATACCACCAATATCACAGCTACACAATGCAACCCCTTAGGACTTTGGCCTTCTATTCTGTGCAAAAAATCAAAGCAAAAGGCTTTTCACTTAACAGATCAATCATCCCTGTTGAACTTGCCCAATTCACTGTAAACAACATTGGTCATAAATATAAGGAAACTTCAAAGTTGATATAGAAACTGGAAACCCTCCCTAAACTTCAAAGTTGATACCACATAATTTAGAGGAAGTTCTCACACACCACATATTTCTAATCCCAGCTGAAGATCATAATAGGTACACCACACTTCCACTCAGCTCACCATTTCATCAACTAAACTCAGCACAATTTGTTTGACTTAAGGAGGATCCCACTAATCTATTTGACTCTAAAATTCTAGGTCTTGTTGTTGTGCTTGACAGGCCTGTCATTTCCAGTGGCCTTCCAGTACCCTAGATGTGTAGCCCTATTCATCCTTGCCCCATTTCCATACTTCTTGTCCAATGCACTGAAGAAATAGTACTCCTGGTCCCTGCTCTTCAAGCTCGACTTACCTGAAATTCAATTCAGAATTTCAATACAGAAATCAAACTCCAGCCCAGAAACCACAAGCCATCAGAATCCAACAAAAAAAATCAAAAATTTTAAAAACCCAAAAAAATAAAGCATTATCTTGGCCGAAAAGGTAAGCAACCAAAAACCCCAGAAACGCAAAAAATTAGGCTCAGCTCCAAAATCAAACCTTTACAACCCATCAAGAACCCAACAAAGCCCACAAAAATCACAGAACCCGCAACAATCAAAAACCCCCAATTGAGAAAAAAGCAGAGATTTTTTGGGAAAATGGGCAAGCATTCATGAAAGATACCACTAATATATTTGGCCCTAAAACTCTAGTTTCAAAGTATCTAGTATAAGCCACTATAAGAATCACTGATAAACAAAAAAAGCAAACAGGAAGACTGAGAAGTGCTGTTTGTGAAATGTGAATTCAGATACCAAAAAGATAGGAGACTCTTATATTCTAACCCTACCGCATGCATCCTTGCTTTTAATCAATGTTGGATTTCTGAAAGGAATGACAATGAGCTATTTTATATTTTCATGTCGACCATTGCAATTTGTAATAATACATAGAACTGATGAAGTATTCTATATGCCTAAAGTAGGAAGGACCTTCAATCAAAATCAAGGTTGCATCTCCACTTGTTTGGATTATGCTAATAGAAGTTTGTTCGTTATCTACTCAGTCCAACTATGTTATTAAATTAAAATTGGACCAAAAAAAAAAAAAGTGGAAACGCCAATACATTATCTCTATGGTGGGCAAACTTCAGACTCTACAGGAAACGCCAATACTTTATGATAATTTGGAAAGACAACAGCACTAGAGTGAAAAGCACAAACCTGCACAAAATAGTTCCCTGCGCTGCGCCCATCATGACCATTTCCTCTAATGCTTCCATGAACATTTCCTTCCTCGGTAGTTCCATGACCATCTACTTCCATCATAGTGTCCTGAACATGTCCATCAACAGAAGGGCCGCCACCAAGACAGACATCATGATCTTTTTGTTCAATACTTGCAGAAGCATTATCTTTTTGTTCAACAACTGCCGCAACATGATCTTTTTGATCAATATCCACAGCAGCATGAACTTTTTCTTCAATACAGGCAGCAGCATGACCATTTCCTCCAACAGCTGCATGATGACCATTTCCAACAACTGTATCACGACCATTTGCTACAACAACTGCATGACAACCATTTGCTACAACTGCATCACGAGTAGCACCTCCAACAACTGAATCATGACCATTTCCTACCATAGGTGCATCCCGATGATTTCCTCCAACAACGGAATCATGATCATTTCCTACCTTAACTGCATCGCAACGATTTCCAACAGAATCACGACTAACTACTGTGTCATCCCTAGCCACTTCTCCAGGAACGAAAGTTAACTTTTCATCATCCCATTCCTCCTCAACAAAAGGCGCATATCGATGCCCATTTGGTGGTCCTATATTACTTTTATGAAATACCCTACACAACACATACGCATCCTGCAAACCCCAAAGAAAAAATAAATATATCAATCTCCAAAAGATAATACATAGCAGGCAGTACATCACATAGTAAAACAATACAGCAGCTCATGAAAATCAACTATTCATACTCAAAACGCAAAGACGCTGCATGATCAACAAACTAAAAACAGCATGCACAGTATAGAAACAGCATTTCTCTCATTCCTGAAAAGGATTCTTATAAACCGCACAACATAAACACATTAACCAAAATTAGGCCAGGGCCTCACCTGAGGAACACCATTTCCAGGTTTTTCCATTTCCGTATCAACAAGCCTATACTCATGCATGACCCAATTAGTCCTCTTGCCATCTGGAGCTCTGCCACTATGAAAAACCAAAGTTTTCTTCATCCCAACAGTCTTGTTGTTGTGCTTGACAGGCCTGTCATTTCCAGTGGCCTTCCAGTACCCTAGATGTGTAGCCCTATTCATCCTTGCCCCATTTCCATACTTCTTGTCCAATGCACTGAAGAAATAGTACTCCTGGTCCCTGCTCTTCAAGCTCGACTTACCTGAAATTCAATTCAGAATTTCAATACAGAAATCAAACTCCAGCCCAGAAACCACAAGCCATCAGAATCCAACAAAAAAAATCAAAAATTTTAAAAACCCAAAAAAATAAAGCATTATCTTGGCCGAAAAGGTAAGCAACCAAAAACCCCAGAAACGCAAAAAATTAGGCTCAGCTCCAAAATCAAACCTTTACAACCCATCAAGAACCCAACAAAGCCCACAAAAATCACAGAACCCGCAACAATCAAAAACCCCCAATTGAGAAAAAAGCAGAGATTTTTTGGGAAAATGGGCAAGCATCACTGACATGCGAGGTCCCAAGGTTCGCTCTTGTAGATATCGACATCGGAGATCGCGTTGAATTTGAAGGGTTTGCGGCAGACTTTGCGTTTGAGGTAGTAAATGACGAGTTCTTCGTCGGTTGGGTGAAATCGGAAGCCCGGAGCCAAGGCAGTGGGCGCGGCCGGAGGTTTTGAGAGTGGGGGAGTGATGGTCGACGGCGTTAGCTCGTGACCCATGAGTTTAATTCCGCGGCGGCGGCGGCGGTGGTGGTTGTGGTTGTGGTGGTCTAGGGATTTGGTAAAGGTGGGAGCAGAGAGATAGGGGTTTCTTTGATTGGTGTTGAAGAAATGATGGGAATACCTTAGTTTACAAGAAACTGTTTTCGAATTAAATTTTAATTCCTCTTCTCTTTCATTTTCCACTTTTTTATGTCATGGTTTTTGGGTATGGAGTGTGATGGCAGGAAACTGGTGACCCCTATTTATACACCAATTCCTTCTACATGGAAAAATATAAGGTGAAAATAAGATAATTTTGCAAATGTTTCTACTTGAAATCGATAATAATAAATAGAAACATTACTGCGGACTGTTGTTTAGCCCAAGAGGTTTCTCGAGAGTGCCGCCCCACTAGAAGCTCATAACCTGTTATTCGGATAATTTTTTGAGTTGTGTCTCGTAACATTTCATTGAAACAAACAAATGAAGACGTTTGTAGACTCTATCAAACAAGGTTTTACTCGAGCTACTAAATTAGGGCATGTCGTACTAAGAATTATACTTCTAAACAAACAATCTTTTGAGTGCCGAAGCGGACTTGAGCCTTAATAGTGTTTGCTAAATAATTTATAAGAGTAGATTTGTTAAAGTGGTTGTCGTGGGTTGCTACGTATACTTTTCTTTCAAACCCTAGAAAGTAGTTATGTATTTTAGCTCAATCTCAAATCAAAACGATGAGATACTAATTAGTAGCTACTTTTAATTTGTGCGTATATTAGTTTTTCAAAATAATTTTACTTAATCTACTTTAGTTAACTTTAACATTATACAATTCATCTCGATTCACAGTATGAGTTTAAGCCTTATCATACACCAATTTTGGTAATGATTTCCTTCTAATTTTGTTTTACTATATGCTCTGAATTTGTGAGGAGTTAATACTATTCCATACAGCCATAAATAAAGTTGGTATCATGAATAATAAAAATTACCTTATTATTTATTTTTCTACCCAATTAGGGTCATAAAGCTGTAAATCAATACCTGATTGGTCTAATCAGACCGGTCAATTTGCCAATATCATAGAAACTTGTGTCAGTTACATAAAATCCTGTGCAAAAAATTTAAAATTTAAAACCCAAAACCAATTTTTCAAAAAGAAATATCATCAATACCCAAAACGAGAAAAGAAAATAGAAATCCTTGGTGCAATAATGGCAAGTAATCTCACACCCACACACATTAAGCCAAGTTTAGAAAAATAAACCCTAATTGGATACTTGGGCGACATGCAAGTCTAGCAGGATGTTTGCTAAGTATTACAGAATTTGGATTCATATGCTCACTAATCACCTTTTATTTAATCGCTTAAAATCAGACTGCACTGGAAATTCTTATATTTAATT
>BDJD01001030.1:157773-181994 GCA_002564525.1 Rosa multiflora | reverse complement strand
TTTTTTTTTTTTGCTTGAAGAGAGACAAATTTTATTTTATTTTAATGTTCCAAAACAAGTAAGTAATTTAATAATTTGTTTTGTAGCAAAAATGAAAACGTATGATGTTGGAATTTAGTAAGGACGTTTTTGATAGGTCTCTAAAATGATCTGACAGTACTTCTCAATGTTTAGAAAACAAATGTTTATGATTGCTCTTTTGTTGTCGGTAATGGTCTTGCTTACTTGAAATATCGAATGGTAATAAAAATTTATAGATGAAAGTAGCTCAAATTTTGTAGAGTATGGACATAGATGACAATGGAGCGGGTTTGGAATGGGATCACAATACCATCCTCATTCTTGAGCTTAGTTTTTGCTCCATGTTTATGAAAAATTTGTGCATCCGTTTCTTTTTTGTCAAGAAAGACGAATCTTTTTTTTTTTTTGCTTGAAGAGAGACAAATTTTATTTTATCTTAATGTTCCAAAACAAGTAAGTAATTTAATAATTTGTTTTGTAGCAAAAATGAAAACGTATGATGTTGGAATTTAGTAAGGACGTTTTTGATAGGTCTCTAAAATGATCTGAAAGTACTTCTCAATGTTTAGAAAACAGATGTTTATGATTGCTCTTTTGTTGTTGGTAATGTTTTTGCTTACTTGAAATATCGAATGGTAATAAAAAAATTTAGATGAAAGTAGCTCAAATTTTGTAGAGTATGGACATAGATGACAATGGAGTGGGTTTGGAATGGGATCACAATACCATCCTCATCCTTGAGCTTAGTTTTCGCTCCATGCCCTCGTCAATCCCCAATAAAAATTATTAGGAATTCCCCATCTTCATTAAAAATTAGACCTCCAAACCCACCCTAATTTCTAATAAGATTATAGTTAATCAAGATTTTACCTTGTATTGTTAATCAAATTCAAAATCAAAGCAACATCAATTCTTAAAATTTTTTTTTTGTCATCTCAAAAAATTTAATAATTAAAAAACTAAAAAAAAGTGTGTGCAAAAATATATATATTCTTTAATTAAAAAAAAAAAACTATTTGGGTTTGAGAATGAGGATCAGTAAACCATCCCCGATTTTAAAGAATGACGAATCAGAAATTCAATGGGCACTCGCCTAGGCACCCCGATGTGGATTTTTACCAACCCTGAGTATGGATTGGGTGATTTGAAGGTGTTGTGTCTAAAATATTAATTGATCATGAGGCTATACTTTGATTTGTTCAGATCCTTTGGTAGGTGGTGAACGGACCCGGGTACGATGAGCATTTTATTGTAGACGTTGTTTTTTTTGCTCGGTTTTGGTTTTTGGTATCCAATAGATCTCAGTTGGGAGTGTTCGGGGTAGCCCAATTCTAATATTGAATTAAACCGGGTTTTGGGTTTGAATCTAAAACCAATTAGCCTTCTTCTTATTTTATTATGAATTCGAAATTTACGTCGCCTTCCATTTGATTAGAGAAATTAATTTTTATTTTTTTCTAAACAATTTGATTATGTGATTCTTATGCTTAAAGAATAGCAAAGATAATTGTTTTGGTGAAAGAATTACTTCTTGTGTAGGTGGGTAATTTATATTGTTTTCATTTCGGTTTGCTCGGTGCGTGACGACATAAACTTAGGCGTATCAAAGTGCTATGGATATAGAGATCAAAAACCATATACCTTGATTCTCCCATGTTCTGTACTTTTGCTCATGCATGGACCTAATAATCGATAGAAAAAATTGAATGTTGTTTTGGTACAAATTAATCAAGGGATAATTTTGGGGAATATCATGTATGGAATGGTGGTCAACTGGACTCAATGTCTTGTCTTGGACTCTTTCATCGCTAAAGACAACGTCGCGCCACTACCAACATCAACCATTCCAGATTCCACCGTGTAGTACAAGCTCTTCAAATTCTAAGGTCATGCTAATAATCTTTCAAAATACTTCATCTTCTTTTTTTTTGGTGAGAAAAAATACTTCATCTTACACTCCTTTCTTTTTAAGCAAAAATTTATAGATAAAAGAAAGTGTGTTCAAGTAAATCCAGAATATGTGTCTGGCCCAAACTCTAGGTTACTTGATCTAGTTGTAATAGAGTTTAGAATTAGAGATATTCTCGGAGATATCCGATTAATTGTACGATTATCTTTTTTTGTACAACTCTGATTCTATGTCTTGTAATCTTCTATATAAAGAGGCTCTTATTATCAATGAAAGTACGACTCAATTCTCTCCCAATTTCAGTTTTCCTTAAACAAAGTGAAATTTTTTTTTCTTATTACAAAACATATAACTTACAAGAAAAAATCTATTGCAACAACAACTTCTAATCAATAAACTTTTTTTTTTTTAATAATAGAAAGAAATAACTGAACTATGAAGATAACACTAGTCCAGACTCTTAGCTTTTTTTAGGGAAAGGGGGTCAGATTTTATTGATGAAAGATGTCTAAAAATTACCAACTTCAGCTGCTAAAGCAGCTTGTAAAAAAGAAGGGGAGGAAAAATAAAAAGTCTCCACGGGGAGATTCCTAGCATGAGCAGCCATCAGATGTGCCACCCTATTTGCACTTCTCTTTTTATGAAGTACATGCACGTTTGCATAAGCCTCCAAAATGTACTCCATATCATCATAAACACGTCCCAAGATGGACAAGTTACTCCCTTCTCAGCTAAGCAATTGTCTATGCACCAATTGCGAATCAGTCTCCACAATAGCTAGCAAATAATGATTTGTAACAACAAACTCAATGGCCTGTTTGCAAGCTACAGCTTCCGCATGTTCAGGTGATAGTAAACCAGAAAGAGATTTACCTCCTCCTACTATAAATGAGCCTTGCCAATCCCTGACAACAAAACCAGTGCTCCCTTTTTTAGATGCTTGAAAGAAAGAACCATCTACATTGACTTTAAAATAGCCCACTGAGGGAGCAACCCACTGAGTCATTCTAATAGTTCCAGCTCCACTATTCCCAATCTTCCTTTACAAAAAACGAAAGTCATGCAGTCTTGACATAGACACAATAACTACATCAACAACTGTACCAACTTTATTTACCCAAATTCGATTATTTCGTTCTTTCCACACCCCCCAAAGAAGTTGTACCAACTCACCAAGTAACTGTAAAGATAAGTCTCTTGCACAAGAACTAATCCATTCCAACAGATCCAAATGAGCAAAATGAGGATTATAATAAACCTGTGACAACACCCCATGTGTTTGCAGCACTTGTCTAGTGAACGGACAGTCATGACATAAATGCAATGTTGTTTCCAACTCCTGCATACACAATGGACAAGTCACGAAATCCAACACAACTCTCTTCGAAATTAATCGCTCCAAAGATGGGAGGATATTGTGACACACTCGCCATATATGAATTTTGGCTGTGCTAGGGATGACAACCTTCCATAGCTTTTTCCAAAAACTCACCCCAACTAGTAGCTCAAAAGGGCTATTAGAAGAAGAAATAGAGAAAGAGTATCGGTAAGCAGTCTTCACCGAAAATTTGCCATTCTTTTCAAGCCTCCAAATCTCCCTGTCATGCACCTCCCTAGAAGATAAAGGAATTGATAAGATTGCTTCAGCTTCGTCAACCGAAAACACCCTTCGAATTAGATTATTGTCTCAAACCCCTATATGACAAATCAAGTTACTCACCCTATTGACTTCATTCATAGCCAAATTACCTTCTCTAGGCTTACAATCCAGCAAACCCAGAACCCACGAATCCCTCCATACGTTCACCAATGTCCCATCACCTATCTGCCAATAAGTGCCTTTCCTTATCAAATCCCTTGTGGAAAAGATACTCCTCCAGGAATAAGAAGGAGAAGCATGGGATGAAGCTGTCCAAAATGAACCTTCTGGATAGTACTTAGCTTTAAAGAGTAGAGCTATCAACGATTGAGGATTACTGATCACACGCCATGCTTGTTTGGCTAGCATAGCAGAATTAAATTCTGATAAGCTACGAAAACCTAGCCCTCCTTCCTCTTTAGGATTGCACAAAGCCTTCCAAGTCTTCCAGTGAATTTTTCTTTTATCAAGAGTACTCCCCAACCAGAACTTTGCACAAAGTTGTTCAAGATCCTCACAGAAATTTTTTGTTAATTTGAAGACACTCATTGCATAAGCTGGAAGAGCTTGTGCCACCACTCTGATGAGAATGTCTCTACCTGCACCACTCAAAAATTTTCCTTGCCAATTGGAAACCTTCTTGGACAAATTCTCCTTGATATACTGGAAGGTAGCAGTTTTCTTTCTCCCCACATACGTTGGAAGACCCAAATATTTTTCATGAGAAGTCACCACCTCAACTCCCAATAGGCTAGACACCTCATCTTTCATAACATCTGAAACATTTTTACTGAGAACAATAGAGCTTTTATCAAAGTTAACCAATTGACCTGAGGCCCTACCATATGTTTCGATAACATCCTGTATCTGGTAACAGTCCTCCAGAGTAGCGTTAGCATAAATCATGCTATCATTAGCAAATAGTAAATGATTCACCCGAGGGGCTTCACTGCAAATCTCAATCCCAGGGAGCAATCCCAATTCTTGCTTTTGCTGCAATAAGGCCGAGAAACCTTCTGCCCCAATTAGAAATAAATATGGGGACAAAGGGTCACCTTGCCTTAATCCTCTACTCGGAATAACAAGGCCACGAGGCCTACCACGCATCAAAAAAGAGTATCTTACTGAGCAAACACACTACATCACCATCTCTATCCATACCAGATCAAAACCAAACCTTTCCATCACCCTCTTAAGAAAAACCCATTCCATTCTATCATAGGCTTTGCTTAGGTCTAGTTTAAGAGCCATACACCCATCACCACCATCCCTTTTGTTATGAACAAAATGAGCAAGTTCATTAGCGACAATGATATTATCAGTAATTAACCTGCCAGGCACAAAAACACTCTGATATGGAAAAATCAATTCTGGCAAAATCAACTTCAACCTGTTTGCAATGACTTTTGAACAAAGCTTGTAGATTACATTACAAAACACAATAGGCCTTAAATCCGACATGTGCTCCGGATTAGTCACTTTTGGGATAAGACAAATATGTGTGAAATTAATTTATCGTAAAAGCTAACCTGAGTGTAAAAAACTCTGAATAGCAGCAGTCACCTTCTCTCCTATGGACTCCCAATAGTATTGGAAGAATAGAGGAGGCATTCCATCTAGCCCTGGCGATTTAGTTGGGTACATTTGAAACAACGCACACTGAACCTCTTCTTGAGAGTATTGAGCACACAATTGTTCATTCATAGTTTCAGAAACACATGGTTGAATAGCCTCTATGTGGCACCCATGGCCTCAACATCTATGTCCCCTGCTTTGAACATATTAGAAAATTAGGAAGTCACCACTCGCTCCAACCCTTCATCATCCTCACACCACTCACCAGCCTCATTAAACAGACCATGTATAGTATTTTTCCTATTTCTATTTGCTGCCTTCCAGTGAAAATAACCAGTGTTACGATCACCATCCTTCAACCAAGTGACATTCGAACTCTGTCGCCAGAAAGATTCTTCCTGAGATAATAAGGTTTGGAGACGTTCAAACAATTGCTTCTTCTCCATAATCACAGCATCAGAGAGCGTTGTATCTAGCAACTCCTCCAAACGTGCTCGAACCCCTAACATTTGCATCTGTCTGCCCTTAAACGTCTTCCTCTGCCAAGCATCCAAATGCATTCTAGTATAAGCTATCTTCTTTGACAATTGATACATTGGCAAACCGGACACATCTGTCTGCCAGGCTTGGTGTACAACACCATCACATTCTTCATGTTGCAAACCAATATGCTTCAAATTTGAAGCGGTGATGACGAGGAGATTTGGGAAGAGGAACAATACTAGCTTGTAGCAGTATTGGCACATGATCAAAATCACTTGGTGGGAGATGCTTCAGACGTGCAAAACCAAAAATATCACACCAGGTCGGTGTACACACAGCCCTGTCTAACCGTAACTGGGTTTCGGAATTCCACTAAGTCGCCTGAGGCCCCTGAAAACCAAGAGCAAGCAAATCCCCATACCCTTGGGCTTCTCTGAAACCACGCATCTGCCGCTCTGCCCTAATCGGACCATCTTTCTTCTCACTGGATTTCGTTAAAATCCCCGATAACGACCCAGGGAAGGGCCTCCAAATCACTCAAATCACGCAAAAGCTACCATGATTTATCTCTATCCACCGTTCGAGCAAATCCATAAAAACCTGTAAGTCTCCACCTAGGGTTTCCAGGACCTCCATCAACCATGACATGAATATGATGTTGTGATGTCGTACCCTCCTCTACCTTCACATCATCATTCCAGAACATGCCCAAACCACCAGATTGTCCTACACTCAACACTTCCTAAGCCTGAGAAAAACCAAGCGCCAAACGTAGATCGTTAAAGGCTCTGATATTGTTGATTTTGGTTTCGCAAAGAAAGATAATATTGGGTCTGTTCTGGGATATGAAATCCTTCAACGCCCGAATTGTGATGTCGTTGTAGATTCCTCTCCTATTCCAACTCAGAATGTCCATATCCATGGTCAATATAATCTTGCTTTCTAGAAACCTAGAAAGTAAACCCTAGCAGAGGAGGCTAGGTCGTATTTTTTTGTCCAGACTCTCAGCTAATCGAATAGAAAGTTGGGAACAAAAAAAGGGGTAAACAGTTACACCAAACCGAGAAATTATTGGCAGTCTGACCTAGACTAGCAAGTATATCAACGACAAAGTTTGCCACATGATAAAAAACATAATATATAAAATCAAATTGCTTAGAGAAAGTTTGAATATCATGACTGTCTATCAGCTTAGAGTCACCTTCAGTACATATTATTTTCTAACGATAAAAAACAATAGTATGAAATATCTTAAAATAAAGCTTCTGCTATAAGGACCTATGAGCGACTAATTCTTCTAGTCACAACATGCAAAAACCTTTAAATATAGCTCATCTTACATTTTTTTTCCTTCTTAAGCAAAAATTCATAGATGAAAGAGAGTTAGGTTTTTTTTTTTGGGAAAGAAGTTCCAAAACGACCCATAATTCGGGGGTAAAATGTAATTAATTCATTAAAAAAAAAAAAAAACTGATAAAAAGACAAAAAAAAAAAAAAAAACCTAAGAAGAAAAGAAACACAAATTTTCTTTTTTTGGATCAAAGAAACACAAACTGTTTGTTTATAAGTTTTTTGTTTTTGAAATGAACTGTTTGTAGTTTGATTAGTTTAAATTGATGTCACCTGCACTTGTATACACCAGTCATCCAATTCTGTTTTATTTGCATGTATATATAGTTTTGTGCACACATGCATGTTTCAAAAGGTACGGAGGTTTGAACTCGATCTTTATTCTCCACCTTTATCTCCTACCGGCCAGAAAACCTTTCCTCCATTCCTTAAGGCAAATCAACTAGCTAGTCAATTCCTGAAGGCTGAATTAACACGTCTTGGGCCAAATCTCTGTTATATATATATGTATATGTGCACTAGGTGTTAGACATCTCTGTCAAGAAGAAAGCTTGAAAAAATGGTGGCGGCAGAGTTTACTTCCGGTGATATTGGCTCCAAGGAAATGAGAAGCTTTTGGTTGCAAGTACTCCATGGACGATGGTTCATGGTGTTTGCTTCAATGCTAATCCTCTCCGTGTCCGGAGCAACCTACATGTTTGGTCTCTACTCCACAGACGTCAAAACATCATTAGGCTATGACCAAACGACACTCAATCTCCTAAGCTTCTTCAAGGACGTGGGAGGCAATGTCGGAATCATAGCCGGTCTAGTTAACGAAGTCACAGCTCCATGGGTGGTGCTCTTAATCGGTTCAGTCATGAATTTTTTCGGTTACTTCATGATCTGGCTAGCTATCACCGGTCGAACCTCGAAACCACGCGTGTGGCAGATGTGTTTGTACATTTGCATGGGTGCAAATTCTCAAACGTTTTCAAACACAGGAGTTGTAGTGAGCTGTGTCAAGAACTTTCCTTCTAGTAGAGGAAGTGTTCTGGGGCTTTTGAAGGGACTTGTTGGTTTGAGTGGTGCTATAATGACACAGCTCTACCATGCTTTCTATGGAGATAACTCAAAGGCTTTGGTATTACTAATTGCTTGGCTTCCGGTTGCTGTTTCGATTGTGTTTCTTCCCATCATTCGTTTGATCAAGATTGTTAGACAGTCGAATGAGCTCAGAATTTTCTACAATCTTCTTTACATTACTCTCGGCCTAGCTGGATTTCTCATGGCTTTGATTATCATGATGCACAAGCTGAGGTTTTCTAGAATTTGTTACATTGGAAGTGCTTCAGTTGTGCTTATCCTACTCTTTCTTCCAATCGCGGTTGTTATAATCGAAGAAATCAAGCAATGGAGGACGAAAATCAAAGTCGTGGACGAGCCAATTCAGCTCAAAGTAGTGGCTGAAAATCCAGCTCCTGCTGTATTAGTATCTACTGCAACTCCACAAACCCAGCAGAAGCTTAATTCTTGCTTTCAAACTGTCTTCAACCCGCCCATTAGAGGTGAGGATTACACAATTTTGCAAGCACTTTTTAGCATTGACATGTTGATCTTGTTCATTGCTGCAATCTGTGGAATTGGAAGCACTTTAACTGCTATTGATAATCTTGGTCAGATTGGGGACTCATTAGGCTACCCAACTAACAGCATTAGCACCTTCATATCTCTGGTAAGCATATGGAACTACCTTGGAAGAGTCGCTTCTGGCTTTTCTTCAGAAGTCCTTTTGAAGAAGTACAAATTCCCAAGGCCACTTATGCTCACTCTAGTGCTTCTCTTATCATGTGTTGGCCATCTCCTAATCGCGTACGGGGTCCCCAACTCTCTCTACGTTTCTTCTGTGATTATTGGCTTCTGTTTTGGAGCTCAATGGCCATTGATTTTTGCCATCATTTCTGAACTCTTCGGCCTCAAGTACTATGCCACTTTGATAAACTTTGGTGGTGCTGCTAGCCCTATTGGCGCTTATATCCTCAATGTGAAAGTGGCTGGAAACTTGTATGATGCAGAGGCTTTGAAGCAACTAAGGGCTTTGGGGAAGACTCGAGAAGCAGGACAGGACCTAACTTGCGCAGGAGTGGAATGTTACAAATTGGCCTTCATTATAATTGCTGCTGTGACATTGTTTGGGACCCTTGTTTCATTTATTTTGGTGATCAGAACAAGGAAATTCTACCAAAGTGATATTTACAAGAAGTTCACTGAGGAAGCTGAGGCAGCCGAAGCTGATTTCGCTGGAGGCGTTGTTGGCGCTGATACTTCACGCTCATCAAAAGCAGCACAAGGACCCGAGGCAGACTTGGATTAAAAAAAAATAGGACTCTTTTAATTCACGGCGTTACATGACAACTTCATAAGCATACGTCAAAAGGCCTTCGGGTTCAAAAGGCTAGCCTATATTCACAGCCTCCCTTGAGGCTCCATTTTTCTTTTCCTTTATATGCTTCTTTTGTCACTAGACCCTTGCAACATCGTCCCCTTGCTGTTGGATTTACCAACGAAGCTATTCACTCTCAAATCAGATTTATTAATTTGTACCAAATGATCCACTCGAATGCTAGACCCTTGCAACATCGTCCCCTTGCTGTTGGATTTACCAACGAAGCTATTCACTCTCAAATCAGATTTATTAATTTGTAGTTTTGTACCAAATGATCCACTCGAATTATTGGATCGAATCGGATGAATTTATTTGTACTAAATGATCCACTCTACATCCTGTCCATTGACAAGTCTGGACAAACAGTGTCAACTATATCCCCATCTGGCCATCATTGTCGGATTCATCTGTTTTGCTTTCGAATGGTTACAAATTAGATGAAACTTATTTATTATCTTGGCAAATTTGGGTGAGTTTACTACAAGTGTGTACAAAACACGCACCAGCAGCTGAAACAAAGTAAAACAAATTCGAGTACTTGACTTGAAAGTTAAAAATCCAGTGGACCTATTAGACATGCATCCGTCTACTTGAACTTTCTGGCAAAAGCAAAATGGTACAACGGAGAGAGACTACAACAAAACTTGTACACATATGCAGATGGGTTCCATAATGGATATTACTCTTCCAGCTCTAGTATCTTCACCACAGATGCATCAGCAACTTTCTGGCATACTACAACACGATCGTGAGGCTTTATAACACCAGATGCTTTGCCAAAATCCAAAGCGACCTTTAGAATTGACTCATTTGCTGCACCGGTGGCCTCGGCCTGCAGGGTTGACATTGACAATAGTGTCCCCATCGATTTCACAGGAGGGAAAATAATTCAGCTAGTGAAATATGCATATGCATTACTAGGATTAAACGATACAGACTCCAGATTATAGCCTACCTACTGGTGCCACTAAAAGTAACCTCCCTTGATTTTTTTTTCCTCACCAATTTCAAAGAGAAGAAACAGTTTGTTAATATTAACATCTTGACACATGGTAATCAATTTTGCTAAAGCTGGATAAATCTCACACTTTCTACTAATCAAGAAGGAAATTTAAACCAGCGTTGCCTAGATTTCTGGAAATGCAGAACAGATGCAATATCACGATTATAAAAGGTACTTCTAGGCCAAAGTGGAACCTAAGTCTGATCAATTTTAATAAAAGCAGGATCAGGAAAACCACCTGGTATGCATTCAGTATGTTCCTATGTTCAGATGTTTTCCTAAAGATAGAGACAGACAGAGAAAGAGAGAGACCTCAAACAGGAGAGGATATATAGGGGCATCAAATGTGAAACATCTATCATTTTGCATGTTAAGTTGTTAAAGCAAAATATTGAAATAAGAGACCACATATTAATTTTGTTTCCCAACATATAGCAGACTAAAAGGTTTTCTTAAACAGAAACATTCTTACAGGATGTCGAGGATCTGCAAGCATTGGGAAAAGACCTCTGACCATAAGTGATTGCCTTGCCTGCCAAAGATTCACCAGAAACAATGTAGAGTCTAGTTCAAGAATATATCCATAGAGAAATAAAGCTTAACCGAATACAGAGATTTCTGCAAATCAGTGTTTTCTGTCCTCAACTATGAGTCCATAAGACATCTCTACACACTATTCCAATTCAGTTCTCCATCCAATTATCCAACTACAATCATTTCCAAATGCTGACGATGACAAAGTTTTTTCGACTTTCAGTGGACACGGAGCTGACAAGTGCAGTCATAAATTAGAGAACAGGGAACTAACAGTATCGTTGAAAATGATTTGAAAGCACTAATTATAGATTCCCTTTAATTAAAGAAAACTATTCAAAAAAATCAGGCCAAAGGAAGGAAGAAAACATCCAACATATAAAATGAGATTAGTGAAAGCACTACAAGACAGAACTAGACCTCTTCTTGTTTCCACATGCACAAAGCCTTCTAATTTTAAAAACTGAAATGTATGCTTGGATACCCTTGAATTAAAGGCAATGAACTGCAGATCAATTCTAGGATTATGTCTCAACAGGATAAAACTATTGGTGGCATTTTCTAGCACATAAACAAAATATAAGAAAGTCAGTAACAAACCTCATAAGCACCAGAAAATGTCCATCGGAGCTGATTTGTCTTAACCCGAGGGATGACAACAGAAAGCACAGGCATTGTTGGTCTGTACTTTGAGATCAACCTACATCAAAACTATTAAGCATAAGAAATTGCAATTAATTTGCATTAACATCATAAATACCTAGGACCTTTGTCATTAAAGTATGAATAAAATATCCTCATAAATTATAACCACCTACTCCTTAAGAATTGCATCTTAAATTCTTAATATACATGTAAATAAATATAGAAAAAGAGAAGACAAAATCACCTTGCAGCTCTTCCAGATGAAGTAAAGCATATAATCACTGAGGCCTTCACCTTAATGGCTGCACGTACCTACAACAAGAGAATTATGTTTCATTATCATAGTAAAATACAACTTTTATCATAGTAAAATACAACTTCTCCTTCATAGCATGCTTCAATTAGCAAAACACCTCTTTAGGATTCAGGCAAATAATACAATGAAAAAGATAAAAAAAAAATGGAAAACATTGAACGGACAAATTTACCGCAGAGGAAGCAATAGATTCCAAGTGGGTCATTGGCTCTCCAATATATTTCACAGCCCTCTTAAAATACAGATCTTGGTTGAAGACTTTCTCAGCCTGCAGAAAACATTTCGATCAATATAATTTATTAGAACCAATGTAACACTTGCGGAGATGAATTGCTATCTAATTTTTTTATTTTTTATTTTTATAAACCATCCCTATGTAACATCCATGCTAATAAGCACAAAGAAAGCTAGGACCGTCTGAAAAAGTAAATATATTGACCAAAAGACAAAGGTACTGCACATGAAATGTTACCATCAGCCAAAACCAACATATGAAATGTATACTTATATACCCTACTTTAAATTGGTGAAGTTCACAAGAGAGGAAAAGGAAAACATTACCCCCATTCAGCATATAACTAGAACCATAACCTTTAGAAGGGACTAGCGTCTATACTAGAAATCATTTCTAGATCAGGAAGATAATACCGCACCATTGTTGTAACATCGGTCGTTATGCAAACATGATTGAGTTTTGAATCACGACTATGGAGAGCCAATGAAACAAACGAATTAAAAAAAAAAAATTTGACGAAACTTTAAAGCAATGCCCTGCAAATAATGGAAATTTTTAAGAAAGAACATCATTTTATTGCAACTTAATCCAAATAAAGCAGCATTGGTATGCTTTAAAACCAGACAAATCCAATTACCTCGGCACAAATCTTTCCAACAATGGAGATGGTTTCGACAGGGTACAAACCCCGCAGGGTCTCTGCACCTAGAAGAATTGCGTCACTTCCTGCACAGATAGTATTGAAATATAGATATATAAGATCACAACTGGCACATGACATATTTACATAAATGCTAGAATTAATTTTTCAATGAAAGCTCAAGCAACAATAAAATTACAATCCTTTTTTTTTATATGGTTACTAACACCAGCAGGATGACCATCCATTTATGGCATAAAAGAGTACAATATGGCATCAAGATCAGCGATAAGACACTGGGTGTCCTAAAAAGTAACGAAAACCAACACAAGCCAGAAGAAAGATTTACCATCCAATACTATATTGGCAACATCAGTTGCTTCAGCACGAGTAGGTCTTAGGTTGTCTGTCATACTGTCTACAACTCGAGTCACCACTGCTGGCTTTCCAGCCATGTTGCACTTGTGAACAGCAGCCTTTTGAAACAAGAACACCTGGAAGATCCAAGAAGACTGTTACCAGGATATTCACGACTCTGCAAAAGTCATCTCCAACTAAAAGTTATGCAGAGTTGCAGACAAACATCCATGTTTCACCTAAGCATGCAAAAAGTCATCTCCAACTAAAAGTTATGCAGGGTTGCAGACAAACATCCATGTTTCACCTAAGCATGCAATCATGCGCGGTTGTAGCATGTGATTTCCGTCTTTGTTACATGCGCGGTTGGAGCATGTGATTTCATTTTGTTAACAATGGAATTCTACATTTAGTAAGGAACTATTTTTCTTTCTCGAGAATACATCAAATTGGAATATAACTTCTGCAACCATACCACAATCAATTCACATAGTAGCAGGTTACAAATTTGCTATTTACAATATGCTAAGGGACCGCTAAGGGACCACATACAAATGTAACACCGTTCCCACTTAAGTCACAGAATGAATGCATCATCTAAAATTGTTTGTACTTCTACAAGGATATTTTCATATACTTGCATAACTATGAGCACATTTGCAAAAGACATAGAACAAGATGTGTTAAACAGCGACAAGCGTGGCCCGTGGCCTACAATTGTACCGATATTGTCCCAATTTAACCACCCGATAGGTGTTGGGTTTTAATCACAAAAATGCCTCCCACCCACTTATAAGTTATATTTTATTTGTCACTTTTCCAATGTGGGATCTTTCCTCTCCAACACCCCCCTCACGTGCAACCTAACTCTAGGTCTGCACGTGAAATTAATTAACAATCCAATTCCCTCATTAGAAATTGGGACACAAGTCAATATAACAATCCAAGGCCCACATCGGACACTTGGTAACAATCCAATCGGAATTTTCCGATGGCAATATAAAGAACCCAAATTCGGGCCCATGACAATTGGAGACGCAATTGGAGAGAGACCCGCTTTGATACCATGTTAAACAGCGACAAGCGTGGCCCGTGGCCCACCATTGTACCGATATTGTCCCAACTTAACCACCCGATAGGTGTTGGGTTTTAATCACAAAATGCCTCGGTACAATTAGGTGAGATCCACCCACTTATAAGTTACATTTTATTTGTCACTTTTCCAATGTGGGATCTTTCTTCTCCAACACCAACAAGATGACCACAAAAGTCTTCATCCAAAAGTAATAATTACCAAAAGACTACTGAGATTTTTGGTTACCTTCTCCGGTGGAACATCTATTCCCAAATTTCCGCGAGCGAGGATAATTCCATCAGCTTCTTGTAAGATATCATCAAAATTCTTTAATCCCTAGAAATGAAAAGAAGAAACCATAAACTCATTCAAACCATCCACAAGTATGAAATTTAGAAAACATTACATAATATCATCCTCCCCAAGTCCCTAACCACCATTACTGCCTAGATTATATATTATAAATACTAAGAAATCTCCAAAACTGTAGAAACCCACATGTCTTGGGGGGGGGGGGGGGGGGTTGTGGTGGAGGGGTAACAATGAAATATAACAAAGGGCGGTAAAAATAGTACTTTTAGTTTTTGTGTTCAAACACTGACCTCAACATTTTCAATTTTAGCAAAAATCTGAGTTTGGTTCATGTCCCCTAACTTCGAAAGAAATTCACGGGCCTGCATAACAGCAAGAAAAGGCCGATGTTAAATGATACAGAAATGCTTCTTTGCTTTGAATTATCAGAATAGAAAGGAAACAGAATAGCATTAACCAGTTCATCAATCTAATGCCATAAGAACACCATACCAAACAGAAAACATTAGTAGGAAGTCCTTACCTGGCGAACATCTTCAGCATGACGGGTGTATGACAATGAGAGGAAGTCAATATTGTTACGAACACCCCACGTTCTTATGACCTGATAGTTATCAAAATGTCAAAACAGAAAGCAGTATATAAGGAATACATGGAATAATAAGATCTTCGTTTATGGAAACTAGATCCAGTTCTAGTCACAGAGTTTGCTCCAATTAGATTTCGAGGCGTTAAAACTGATCTAGCAAATTTTTTAATAAATCGTGTTATCAAACTCTTTCATTACAAGCACATAAACTAGGATCCACTATCAGTCAAATACAATGAAGAGGTACACAAGCAATCTTTGATAAGTAATGAGTGATGACATTCAAAGAATGAAATCCCTTTTTTTTTTTTTTTTGGTCAAAAAAAAAAAATAAGAATGAAATCCCTGAACCTGTATTTTATGAAAATATAAGAAATAAAAATAAAATTGACCAGAAGTCATCCAATCCAAGGTACACCCACAAAGAAAAACACCAAAGGTTCAGCACAAAATGTTTTGACAGAATTGCCTAAACAAGCTAATCATCTATCCTTCCCAATTAACTAGTTTCGAAAAAAAAAAAAAAAAATCTGATTGTTTTCCAGCTAAAGACTCCAAAATGGCAGGGATCACTTCAAGCATCTGTCTACCAACCAGGATGAAAAACTCTAAACAGAAACTCACACCAATCCAAACACATCTAACTAACTAATAGGTCCAAATGTGCCTTCTGAAATTGCAATGCAAAGAATAAAAATTTACTAGTTTCAGAAAACTATGACAGCATAAAAACCGGCATCAGCAAGTCAAAAAATCCAGTATACTATAAAGTGTAGGATCTCCATGAGATGCACTTCAAACACAACTAGACAATTTGTTTGTCAGCATGGGTAAGCATGATAGTTTTAACAACTTAACATCGAATGCTGTGCAGACAAAGTATTTGATACAAAAACGTAATCTGACCTCCTTATCTAGATCGGTCAGTGTAGGCTGATCAATACGAATTTGAGAAACATGCAGAGTATACATCGACCCTGCCAAGATAGCAGAGTTCTTTATGAGACAAACCACATCCTCACCAATCACCTCAGTGACCTGCATTTTGATACAAGACCTTAGAAATTACATTTATTATTGTTTCTTTGACCAAAAGAGGTTGTCCATCAAGAGACATATGACAGCAGTACAGATGGAAATAAACTAATAAAGGATGGTAAGATAAGGTCAACAAGCAGTAGTCTGGCTTGACTGCTTGAGAACAGAAATTTTGGAGTCCTTAGGCAGTTGTAGTAACAACAGAGTTTTTCCCCATGCCTATCTAGAATCTAAACGTCATCAAATAAATACTTTCTCATAGTTTCCTGTAGGTAATAAGTTTGATTTGAAATGGGCATACAGCAGAAGTATGAGCTTATGAACTGTTGCCCTGTTCTAACTTCTAATCAAGTGACGAGGATACCTACATCTGTCTAATCATTGAATTGACATGCCAAAATTTGAGTTCCAAAATGAGATTTTCTTATCAACAAACAACTTCACAATGGATTTATATTCCTTAAAATGCATACCTCCAGCCATACAGAAGTAGTTTCACTTCCTGTAAAGAGGTATTGACCAATAAAAATGGTGTCACCTTTCTGCACGGCCTGAAAAGATCAAATTTGACTCATGTCACTACAATAATGCCAATATAATCTGGGACATGCTGTAAGATGGTTTTGAATAACTAAAAACAAGGTCTACATGCTTTCCACAAAAAAAGAAAAGAAAGAAGAAGCAAGAAGAGGAATAACAGGAAACAAAATTCGAAATAATGGAAATGACAGCATTTCTCACCCTAAAGTAAGAATCACATTATAGGACCACCATGTAATGTGAGCCTATGATCCGAAACGTTCATTATACTTAAGCATCCTATGAAGGATTGTCCTTGCTTATATATATATATATATATATATATATATATATTTTTTTTTTTTGAAACAGTTTACTCATCTGATTGTGTCAGATAATTAGATCAACACAGTATTTCTTAAAAGAATATAATAATGATCAACTAAGTTGTAAAATGATTCTAATTTGGAGATTATTTGCAGAGACGGTCCTTGAATTGAGAACCTAATTCCGATCATATGACCACATTTTTGGGTGGAAGCTAACAATGTCCTCCTTACTTTTCTTATTGAGAGCCTCAATAAGAAATTCAATGCTTATTGGTGCAAGTATAGGCCAGAATATTTGAGGATAGATGCTGAGTTTGGAAAGTACGAAAGTAGTTATTCACAATCTCTCTAAAACAAATACATCAACACAGCACAACCCAAAGCTATAGAGAAACAGAATTCAACATAGAATATGGCATAAAGCAGAGCTAGCAGAAGCCAAATGATAATTTCAAATACGTACCTTTGCAAGCCCACTAAAATTTATGGGTAAGAGTTTTGGAGTGGCATCTTTATCTTGATCAGGTGTTAGGACAACCACGTTCTCTGCCTCAAGAGAAATGGGGCACTGAGTTTTATTCACTACCTGCAACTCTGGACCCACTGTGTCTAGCATAACCTGAAAACGTAAGTTTACAAAGAATATATTGTAAGCTTACAGCACGGAAGGTTCACAAGGCATCAACTTTAGAATGCATCCAAAGCTTAAGTCAGCAAATTTTTGGTTATGACTATATTAAAACTAAGCAAAATTAAGGTGCTATTCTGAAAGGAACATTACAAAGGACTGTAGAAAATACACAGTGAATACAGTTAAGCACATGAATAGCCATTTCAAAGTTATATAATGTAGAGACAAAATGCTTAGAACATAAGAATAATAGGCTTACTGCACACAGCTTCCTGGTTCTCTTGATGGCAATCCTCAGATTTTCCAATGTCTCTTGGTGAAAATCAGTATCGCCCCATGAGAAGTCAAACCGTGCCACTAATTTGTTTTGGTAGGGGGAGTAGAAGAAATTATATGCTTATATTAGTATCTCAGTAGGATTGTATTCAAAGTCAAAGAGAAAAGAAAGTCAAATTGGAAGGAGATAATTGTACTAAGAAACTGTAACCACTAATTTTTAGATGAGAGAATAACAAAACTCAATATAGCAGGTGGGAAATACCAGACATTCCTGCCTCCAGGCAATCGGATATTATCTCAACGGATCGGGAATTTGGACCAAGTGTTCCAACTATCTTTGTCAATGCAGGAAAGAATGTCTGCAAAGTTGATCCATTCATCATCAAGAGTAATTAGGAATTATGCATTCTACTCTAACACATTGAAATGACCATAATTCACCATAAAATTCAGAAAAAAAAAATGCCCTCGAAAATATGCACATGTTGGAGGGCAACAAATGAGTTACAACAATATATCCACCAGCCAAACCTGCAATTCCTATTCTCACTATTCTCAGCTACCACGGTACCAAACACAACATCAGAAAAAAAAAAAAAAAAAAAAACGGTATACGATCCTTGCAGACAGAGTTGATTCATAGATCGTGCTAGTAGCAGTTCAGAGAAAAGCTTAGGATGATTCTAAGGTGCTGTAATCAGTAACACTAAACAGTAAAACTGTAGTTGCTTGTTGAAGAAACAAAAGGCAAACACAGAGTTGGGTTCGAATGAGAAAGTGAGAAAGACTTACAGGCTTAGAAGGCTCGAGGATGGAGGCCATTCTGATAGGCTCTTGGAGGAGCAAGTGATTCGGAAGCATTTTCGGTCGTCAACTGAACAACAACTGGGAGTCTCTGAGTGATCAAAAACAGTCGGGAAACATGTTTGAAAAGTATTTATAGCTGCGAATAATTAGAATTATGAAGTGTCGGGGTGGTTGTCCACGCGGTGGCTGTACAGTGAATACAGAGCTTTACGAAAAGACCCCCGAGGGTCCCTGAATTATTGGGTTTCTGTGGGAAAAAATGTCCATTTTCCTTTTTTATTTATTTATTTTATTCATATATTCAAAAATTATTACATGATTTCACTCCTACTCTCATGGTGACTCAAACACAGGGCCTAGATCCTAGGTAGTGACCGCTCTAACCACTGAACTAACACCACTTTATCAAAATGTCCGTTTACCTAAATTTGAACTACACTATCTACATTTACTCAAAAATTTTATAAGATTGCCCACTTATTCAATGAATAACATAGTCAGAAATCTCACTAGAGATCTTTGAAGAGGTCATCAGAGATCTCATAGATCACCGGAGAATATTATTTTCTCCAATATAAAATCCAATAAAAAATTTATTGCCCTCCAATAAAAATTGTGCAATAATTTATTACTCCCTAATAAAATGTTTACTACCTCTAATAAAAAGTTTATTGCACCCCTTATTGAGGATTAATAATCATTTTATTAAGGAACAATAATACATTATACCAACTCAATCATAATTGTCGAGTCAATTTTGAAAAAGTTTGCTGGACAAGTCAAAAAAGTACGAAACCATTCGACTCTTTTAGAGAAAACCTTGGGCAAGTCAAAAAACCTTGGCCAAAGGAATTGTAGAGAAAACCTTCGGCAAGAGAATTCCAGAGAAAACCTTGGGCTAGTAAAAAAAAACTACCAAATCAGTTTGCTGGGCATATAATCCTCGTAAGAAAACCTCCAACTGTGTCGACTCTATCTTAGAGAAATACAACACCAATGGTTTTCTACCACAGATGTTAACGATTCAATGGCCCAATGGGTTTTCTTCTTTATGAATTTCCAACTCCATCATGTTCATCCCACCAAAATTTGCGGAGCCCGGTAACAAACAACAAGTATTGTCAACATCATCGTGCTCAACAGCTGGCTCCAACTCAGCACACCTCTCGCAGCTGATGGCATCCTCCTCTGACATCTAACACCAACACTTGCTCTTTTACCCACACTATCCGACCGGCACCCTTGCCGGACCTGAAATATCCCCTCCAAAACCCGACCTCTCCTACACCATAATTGGGGGGCCGCCACTCCCTCAATTATTTCAACGTTTATGATGAGTCCGAGTGATAGATGGTCCTCACTGACTAGGATGGTGAGAAGGACCAGCGGCGGAATTTCTTCAATGAGCAAGGCGGTGGCTGGTGTGGTTGTCCTCAAGCACTGATTAATGAAACTGCAGAATATATAGAGGGAGATGTAGAGCTTGAACCCTAAATTATAATAAGCGTAAAGAGAACACTGAAATAATATCAAGATTCTCCACAAAATCTATGTATTCTAATAATCACAAATTAGTAAAAAGTACACGAATGACTACTCCATTTACTTTAACATGGCATTGACATACTAGAAAGATAACTCTATAACGAAGAAGTACCATTACAAAAAGCACAGCGTTCCCACTATGTTGCTGCATAGAAATAATTCCGGCGACACTCAATTTTATCCTACCATTAAGAGGTTGCGTTCATTTGATCAAGTAAATAGCTCGCTGCCTCGTTAGGCCAGACAAGGCACACAAAGTGTGCATGACGAGACAACGCTCATGTCGCCATGCCAGTCAATGACAGGGATTTATTTCTAGCATAAAGCCACATTTAACTAATGAGAAATTTTAAATACACACGCCTAATCACTTAATACACATCCCTATTATTTTATATTTCAAATTAGATTTTGTAGGTAGGTTAAATTACCAAAACAGACATCTATGCATTAGAAGAAGAAAAAAAATAGTCATATTTTCCTTATATTATTCTATTTATGTATAATAGTTAGATAAACACAACAAATTTCTATACATGGCCTCCCAATTTAATACAAGAATAAAGTTAGAAACTATCTAATTTAATTTTTCCTTAAATAAATTGTAATTAGATGAGGTTAGAGACCATAATATTTAGAATTTCAAAATCAATAGCATTAAATATTTTTAAAACATATCGCTTTACTCCCATTTTTAGTTAATTTCCTTTTTTGTTCTAAGAGTTATGATTAATCAATTTATTTTCTAATATAAAACATCACAGGTGAAAAAACTTTGTAATTGTTAATTTGTTTGGCCCCTCTAATGACAACTATTAAGTTCCACCACTATGGAGAAACTGCTAGTATAGTTTTGGTTGAATGTTCAACTCATAATTTTATACTTGATTAACATGGTGTTTGATGGATGAGAGCTCAAATAACACAAAGCCTATTTATATGCATCTATTTAAAGAGAAAAATAATAAATCTTTATCGATTTCTCAATAACTAACACAAGTAATCAATATGGTCATTTATAAAATGTCAATATACTGGAATATACTAATCATATTAAATAGTAACCTTAATATAGTCAAAAAGTAGGATATTTCATGATTTTTGAGATTAAGGGTATTTTAGGTACTTTGGGTTGTGTATTTAGTAAATTATTAGAATGAGAAATTAAATGGCTGGTGTATTAAGTATGGAGTGTGTATTAAGTAATTAGGGGTGTGTATTTAAAACTTCTCTTAACTAATACTAAAAAAAATAAGACATAACAAAAACGTAGTTGGGGTCACGGGCCAAAGCCCAAGCCCAAGCCCAAGCTAGGTATGAGGCCTGCAAGTGCATTTCGACAACCAACTTGTAGTAAGTAGCCTTGCTAATCCACCCTCAGCAACAGCTCCGGCACCACCAACTGTCCACCCTCCTCCTACCATCCTCGTTCTGCCTACAAGGAGCGCTGCCCCACCCAATTAGCCCCCTCCTCGGAGCAGCACCACGTAAGCCAAACCAGATAGAGACCCAATCCAATTCGCACATACCAGAACCTATCTCACCACTGCCCGCTCTTCAATACCAAGCAATTGTCCACACTTTGACTGGATCGACCCCGGTGCCACCTGCCTTCCTCTGAATAGCCACTGCTCTTCCCCAATAAGGCCACCAAGCAAACTGAACAGCAAATCCACCACCATGCCGCCACCACTCTGACTGGGCTCACCATCGAACAGTAAGTCCTTTTTCGCCCTTCAGAAGATGCTGCCGAGAAAGCGTGCAGTCAGACTGCGCATGCACTATCAACGGGAGGCCGCTACGATTTTTGATAGAAGAATCGTTATGTTTTTGAGAAAAATATCCCTCTATAGGCCATTTTTATCTTCTTGGAGTCTATTCTTTATGCTCAGACCAAAACAAAATATAGTGTGGCCTTTATGCAATGAAAAGAAAGAGTGTCATTAACCAGCTTACGATAAGTTGAATTGGAGCTTCATTAACCAGGTTCTCTATGAACTTCAGATTCCTGATCAATTGACTAAGCTTATAATGCATTGTATCACTTCTCCTAGTTTTCAAGTGATTCTCAATGGTGATTTATCTGATAAATTTTCGGCTGGTAGGGGAGTTAGGCAAGGTGACCCCCTATCTCCTTACATATTTGTTCTCTGTATGGAAAAGTTATCGCATTTGATTCATTCTGCTACTGAGGTTGGACAATGGAAGCCAATTCAATCTTCGCAATCTGGACCTCTTGTTTCCCATCTTTTCTTTGCAGACGACATACTTCTCTTTGCAGAAGCTTCCACTACTCAGGCAAAGGTTCTCAAGAAATGCATGGACTTATTTTGCAGCCTCTCTGGACAAACGGTTAATTTTGAGAAATCAAAAATTTATGTTTCTCCTAATGTCAGAAATAATCTTGCTAAATCCATTAGTAGAACTTGTGGATCCCCTCTCACCAAGGACTTGGGTAAGTATCTTGGGATGCCCCTTCTCCATTCTAGAGTTACAAAGCACACTTATTCTGAAATGGTCGACAAGGTTCATAGTAGGCTTGCTGGTTGGAAATGCAAAACTCTTAGCATGGCTGGTAGACTCACTTTAATTAGTTCTGTGACTGCTTCTATTCCCATTTACACCATGCAGACAGCCAAAATCCCTATTTCTACCTGTGACAGTTTGGATAAATTGAACAGAGATTTTCTTTGGGGTGACTGTGATGGCAGGAAGACGGTACACTTGGTGAATTGGGATAATGTTTGTATGCCTAAAATTAGGGGTGGCTTAGGCATTAAGAAGACTGCTGAGATGAACCAAGCACTGCTAGCAAAAGTTAGTTGGAGACTTCTTCAAAAGGATGACGGATTATGGTGTGATATATATAAAGCTAAGTACTTAAAGCATGATGATCTGCTAAGCAATAACTATAAACACCCTGCCAATTGTTCTGCTACTTGGCGCAGTGTTTGCTTTGGAGCTGACCTCTTAAGAAAAGGGATTACTTGGAGAATTGGGGACGGAGGGACTGCATATTTCTGGACTGATCATTGGTCTGAATGTGGAGTTTTATCTGATCTCGCAGTTGATCCTTCTATGGTTGACCCTAGTTTGCTTGTTCAAGATTTCTGGGAGGGAAAGGATTGGGATATTACCATGCCATAGACATCTCACTCATGACCCAAGTTGTATTCACTGCCCTGGTGAGTCTGAGACTCTTCTTCACTTATTTAAAATCTGTCCTAAAGCTTCTACTATATGGAATGAGATTGGTATGCCTGTCACTATGGCTAGAGCCTTTAGACTGGACTGGGATGATTGGATTGCAGCAAATTTGTTGCAGAAGAATTGCACTTTCCTTGGTTGTCAATGGTCTCAGCTCTTCATTTATATTTGCTGGTTTATTTGGAAATGGCGCAATAAAAGCATCTTTGATACTAATTTTCAGAAACCTCACAACGCTGCTTCTGTAATAATTCATTACATTAGCGAATGGGCTAATGGTAACATGAAACCCAGAGGCAACTCTATTATGAGAACTGAAATGCTAAGCTGGCTGAAACCCTCTCCTGGTCATTTCAAATTGAATGTTGATGGTTCTAGAACCCATAGTGGGTTGATTGGTGCTGGAGGAGTTATAAGAGACAATGATGGAAACTGGACCTATGGCTTTATGAGAAATCTGGGCAATGGTGAAGTGCTTAAAGCTGAGGCATGGGGTTTAATGACTGGTTTATCCATTGCCAGGGAGTTGGGTATTACACATATTGAAGTTGAAACTGACTCAGCTGTTCTTATGCAGCTCATGATGCATTGTGATATTGATCTTCATCCTTTGGGAACCTTATTATCCAACTGTCAAACTATGCTCAATTCCTTTGAATTTCATTCCATACAACACATTCATCGGGAGCGAAATATGGTAGCTGATGGATTAGCTAAAAGAAGTACTGATCAAGAGCTTGGATTATGCAGGTGTCCTT
>BDJD01001030.1:129020-143922 GCA_002564525.1 Rosa multiflora | reverse complement strand
CGCCTCAAAAAGAACCCTAGCTCTCTGATTTTCGAAGCTCCATACAAGCATAAGGAAAAGAAGCCACCAAAGTCGCCATCTGCCACCACCGTGACCATCCATCTTCAAGCAACATCCACCGTGCCTCTTCACTCTCTTTTTCTGCGACTTTGCCCTTTTATTTTCAATATGTTACTGTGTGTTTACCTTAGAACAATGAGTAGCTAAATACTTTTGTGTTAGGGGCTAGTTTGAAGCCCTAAACTATGGTTCAAGTTTCATAATAAATTTCTATGTTTTAGTTACTTTGTCGATGAGATTGTTCTTTGGTTCTGAATTAGATGAGTCTTTTATATGTATGTTTTATGTGGTTGCAAACATATAGGATATGCATGTAATTGGTGCTAGGTTAAATAGCAATTCACCTAATAGTTTTGTGATTTTAACCGAAGTAGTAAAACCTCTCGCCTAGGTGTGTACCAAAGATGAGGAATGCAACTAGACACGCTTGTTGTACTAGTTTGTACACTTAGATTGACATCCTTCCATATGTGCTTAATGCTTTAGAACTTGCTAAATGTAGGAGCTGCTTGTGATCTCTATGTTGCATGTTTTCAAAAGGTTCTAATAACGGCGCTTGTTCTTGTTAGAACATTATAGGGAAGTAATATAAGGTACTTAGCTTGCTTCTAGCTTTGTAACTTGGTCAATCTCTCTCTCATGACTTAGTAATAAACATAGGAAGAAAAATTGGAACTTGGATTGTGTTTAGTGGTGGATAACGAACTCCTAACTGTTCATCATCATATTCACAAACTTTACTTTAGTTTCATCTTTTGTTCTTACTTTATTTTCAGCAAAATTAATCAACAATCCCCCCAATTGTGTTTTTAGATTTGTTTTATTATAGTTTCTAGTTTTCTTTGTTTTCTAGGTTACATAAATTGAAGGTGAACCCTTGATCCTTGGCGTAGAACGATCCCTTACTTTCACTACTACAACTTGACAACAAAAAGGGTTTTAAATTGTGTGCTATTTTTAGCAGAGCAGTGGTCGATAGACAAATAGATAAGAAGAGATTTAAGTTTGGTCGTTATGCCATTATAGTATTATCGGCGTACAATTATTGCCCAAGTTATCGGATTGGGGAAACTAAACAAAAATCACATGGTCTAGAATACTATTTGGAGATAGATGCTGAGTTTGGTAAGAATGAAACTAGTTACTAACAATCTCTCTAAAATAAATACAAAGACCATAATTCACCATAAAATTCAGAGAAAATGCTCTCCAATATATGTATGCTTAAGTTCTAGCGAATGGTGTGGTTCATATACGAGGTAATTAAAAATGAGTTACAACAAAGGGAAAATTTTGAGAAGGGTACATCAACTGAAGGTGACTATGCATTTCTGTACACAAAGTTACAAATTATGAACTTTAGTACATGAAATTCTAATCCTGACTGAACTATTTGTACATGTCGTAACTAACGCCATTAGTCAATGTGCCACCTAGCATAATTTGAGGGGTGATTTGGTCTCTTTACATTTGTACTCTGGGCTCCCATCTCTCTCTCTCTCTCTCTCTCTCTCTCTCTCTCAATATAGCGCATAGCTAGACGGCTCGTAGCTCTCACCCATCTTCTTCAGACCCAATTTCTCCGCCACAACACCACTGCAAACTAACCCACCTCTGTCGCCCAAAATCCCATCTTTCACAACAGTTTCTTGATCGAGAACTTGCCTACCACCGCTTACATTGAATTTTCCATGAACTTGCCCACCATCATCGCCCAAAATCCCATTTATATTAATCTTGGCATGTTTTGTCTTGTAACATTTACTGGAGATTCTCCAAATGACGTTGCAATCTTCTTCTCCAATATCAAAGCCCTCTCACTTCTTCTTTAAGATCAACCAAATAGTTAGAATCATACACACCCACCAAATCAGGAAGAGAGAAAAAGACAAACACAATCAAATCAAAAGCAACCCATCTGAGTAAGAAAAAAGAAGAGGGCAAAGGTTTCAATCTCAGAGGTTTCAACCCATCTCGGCCACCAACTATTCCAGATCAAGCAAACAAGAACCAAAGGAGGAGGAATATGAGGAAATGGAGGCCGAGCAATTACGAGAAGATTTTGACGATGAGAATTTTGGGAATTCTTTGATTTGGGGTTAGAGTTCTTCATTTGAGGCTTTTCCATTCTGGAAATTTCGGGGTTTGAGAGAGATTGAGAGTCATGGTCTTCTGAAGGTGGCGGGGAGGTATGGTGTTGGCCTTCTGCAGGCGGGCTATCTCCGACTTGGTAAACTTCTAGTCGTGGCCATGGAGGAAGAGAAAGGGGTGGGTTTGTGGAAAAAGAGAGAGAGAGTCCAGAGAGAATTGGAGTGAAATGCTTTTAAAAAAGGAAGATACTTTGCTGACCATACCTGGTTAGTGACAGGAGCATAAAGTGTGATGTTTTTAATATGTATTTTCCTTTATTTGGCTAAGTTATTCTCTTAAAATTACTAATTATAACATAGTTTATGTTTTTAGGTACTTCATTCAAGGATGAAAATGGAGAAAAGAGGTGAAAAAGAGCTGAAATGAGTGTAAAGGAAGGATAAGTCATTTCAGAAACTTTCCTCTTTCATTTTAGGAAATATTTCCTATTTTGTTTTAGGGAACTTTCTTCATTTGAACTTTCCTATTTCTAATTTTCTTGTTTTAAAAAGAGTCAATCCATTGAAAACACTTGAGTGATGAAATCAAGGAAATTTGAAGGATAAGAAGACTTGCATAAATCAGGAGGAATTCAAGGAGTTTGCATTCACATAAATTCTTCTTTTGTCGTGGAGATAAAAAGGGAGTGTTTATAGTCAGTATTTATTCCTAATTATCTTATTTTCTATTGATTATAACACTAATTAAATTCTGATTTTTCTTGATTGTAGGAGTTCATTGTGTGCACAAGTCTTGGAAGAAGAAATTAGTGCAAGTTAAAGGAGAGGAATAAAGGATATATCTGGTCACTATTCAAGGAAAAGAGACGGAGCATTTTAGGGGAAAAGAGATATGAAAAATTAAGACTCTATCATGAGAAAATCAAGGAAATTTGGAGGAGAAATCACCTCTAGATGATTGGCCATGATTGCATCACAAGAGATGAGAATTTCACTATAAATAGCAGCCATTCTCTACTCCAAAATCATCACTTCTTCATACAAAATTCAGTTCATTAGCCTAGCTCTCTTCTCTCCAAAATTCAGAAAAAGCCTCTTGTCGTGAAGAGCTTTAGGACTTCTCCAAGGCTGTTCGTGTTCTGGAAGGCCAAGCCTTGTGTTCTCTTGAGGTTCTCCAAGCTTCCTTGAAGATCAAAAAGTGTAATTCATGGCCCTTATTTCTTTTTTCATACTCTTTAGTATTGAATTTCAGATTTCGTTTATGAACCTTATTATTGGAGTTGGATTTTTGTTAAGAACGAGTTTATGTTAGTAATTTTCAGATGGGCTAAATACTGGTTACTACCATGTGGTTTAGGTCCAAAATCAATTCATTCCATGGACTTCTAATTTCATCAAAAACACCCATGCACTTTCAATTTTGATCTAATAGGTCCAATTCGTTAATATTTTGTTATGAGTTCAAATTATAGTTGGATTATTTATTGAAAAACTATTTATTTTTAATAGCAGGACTCACTTGTAAATTGACTAGAGGTGTCCTGCAGACACCACATCATAAAACATAGGTCATATATGAGCCACATTAACAAGTTAAATAACTCAATTGTCGGAAAACTAACAAATTGGACCTATTAGATAAAAATTGAAAGTGCAGTGGTGTTTTTGATGAAATTAGAAGTACATGGACTGAATTGATTTTAGACCCAAACTATAGGGTAGTAATTTGTATTTAGCCCTTTTCAGATTCATTTCTTTATGTTCTTGAGTTGTTTATGATATCTTTATAATCTGATTTCGTGCCATTCTTTTATATCTTTAAGCATATGATTTTGTTTGAAAAATGATGTTAATCTGCAGGATAATAAAGCCAAATTTGTGTTCTAATTCACCTAATCGTTTTAGGGCATAAATTGAAGTGGTAAAGGCTATGTACAATGGTCGAGATTATATGCTATATGTTTGTGCGTTTGTAACTTCTTATGGATGCATACATGTTTGGATTCATAATTCTAATTGCACGTAATAATTCATATTAAATGTTGACGGATGCTCTTCAGTATTAACGTAATATTTTATATGAAATATTTTAAGTTATGGACTTTTCCTAACTTAGGAGATTAAAAAGAAGAATTAAAGTCGTACTCGATCTCTTCAGACTTGTACTTCGAATTCATTTCTGATATTTAGTGTTGGCACGATTTTAGGTTGTATAGATTGAAACAATTCGTTGCATGTTAATATGGTTTGAAAATTCTGATTTGAGTGTGAAGAAGTCGATCATTGTAGATAGTTTTATTTGTTTCATTTTTATTTTAAGTAGATTAGGAACCAAATTTCAAAACCCCCATTTTATTCTTTTATTTGTTAATTGATATTTTTGTGTAGGTGTACCCTACAATCCCCGGACTGAACGATCCCTGCTTATCCTATACTGACAACTACATTTTTGCAAGGTTAAATTGTGAGGCTATTTAAGCCGCATCAGTCAGCTTTGGCTGACCATAACCATTGAGTGGGAGACACATGTCCCCCTAAGCCAATTAAGCCTTCTACACGTGCTCGATCCCGTCGATGGCGCTGTGCTTCATGTCGGGGATGGAGGTGGAGGAAGCGAGCATAATATTGCTGCGAAGCAGGGTAGTACCCCGGAGGAGGGTTTGTAGTTGCCGGAGATGTGCCGTTACCGGAGACAAGTAAGGAGATAGGGAAAATTTCGCAAACAGTACATCAAATAAAGGCTACTAATAATTCTTATACACAAAGTTTCAAACCAAACATTTCAGTACACGAAATCTGAAACTCGACCCACTATCAGTACACGACATCAATTTTTGACACCAAAATGTCCATTATGACCTAAATTCTTTTTTTTTTTAATAATTTTTTTCTGTTATTTTTTTTTCCTTCGTTTATAAATGACTCGAGTCATTTTTTTTTTCCTGTTATGCGAGGTGAGGAAGGCGACGTTGGAAGCGAGGGAGTGAGCCCGAAAGAAGGATGAAGAAAGAGATAAAACGAAGGAAAAAAAAAATAACAGAAAAAAATTATTAAAAAAAAAGAACTGAGGCATAATGGACATTTTGGTGTCAAAAATTGACGTCGTGTACTAATAGTGGGTCGAGTTTCAGATTTCGTGTATCAAAATGTATGGTTTGAAACTTTGTGTATAAGAATTATTAGTGGCATTTACTTGGTTTACTGTTTGCAAAATTTACCCAAGGAGATATCTCGATCCGTAGTATAGACTTTGATTGAGAGGGTGGGTGCGGTGGTGGTGACTGGAAACCGGAGATAGGGAGTGGAGAAGGGGTTGAAAATTAAGGAGGAGGAGGAATGAGGTTTGGGGATGGTCAGCTTGGTCGGGGTGAGCAGCCGATAGGGAATGGAGAAGAGAGAAGGAGAACAGGAGAGCAAGAAGGAGAACAGAAAGAGAGGGGCCCCAAAAATCACGTGTTGGACCCTGAGTGGCGTTGGTCAGGACGGGCTGCCCATGGCTGGTTAGCCAAGTATTGTCCTTAAAAAAAAAAAAATTGGAGAGGGAAAACTTGTGAAAGTACTAAATTACCCTATGACAAATTAGTAATGACATAAGAGTAAACGGTGTTAATGACGTTGTGTCTATATAGTGGGTCAGGCTTCAGATTTCGTGTAATAACATGCTCAATTTAGAATTTTATATATAAAAATTATTAATGGCCTTTAGTTGGTATATTGTAAAATTTTTCAATTATCCACCAGCCACCCCCGTAATCATCTTCTCACTTTTGTCAGCTACCAAACACAACATCATATTTATTGAATAGAATCATCGTAGAGAGAGTAGATTCATACATCATACCATAGTCCTCTTTGGTTTGGATTTTGAAAGGTGGTTAATCGTCAAGATACGGTGAGATCGACCTTTGAGTTCTATACATTTTATGATTTTTACCAATGTGGTTTTGTATACCTGGTTGGAAATGTGGTTGATCATCAGGATACGAATCATCATCCTATAATCCTCTTTGTTGTTCCTCTCTTCTAAAATGTATTGATACCAACAAACCAGTCAACTTTCCAACTGCAACTGAATTATTTGATCATTATTTCCTGATATCAGTAGTGTACTTAATTACTTATGTTACAGTGATCAAATTAACACGTACACCGTATGTTCATAATGTCATACCCTATAAGCTTCACGAATGGCTCCCAATACTCGATCTGCAGCATCAGGTCCAAACAATCTAGGAAAATTCGAGCCCAGATCAATCTCAATAGTCTTTCTCTTAACCAAATCATCCCTCTTCTTCAGTTCAGCTTTCTCATTCTCCCCTACTTCTCTCTTCCCAAGAGCGCATTGTTCCAACCAGATGCCCAACACTTCCCTTGCAACCGGACCGATATGGTTCTCTATGATCTCCTCTAAGCTTAGCCCTCCCTCTACTGCTTCTACACGAACCAAAATTGCGGTAGGCGACACAACGCTGCGGATGTAAAGCGATGAGGAGAAGTAAGGTTTCACCTCAGCTAGTTTCTCGAGCTTTTGCCTTGGGCTGTCCAGCTTTGTATCCTCATAAAATGTTTTGAGGTAGTCTGGGTGGAGAACAAGGTCTTTTCGAGAAGGCAAGTCCAGGATGAGGACTAGTGAAGTCGGACTGCTTTGGATCAACTCGAGTAGGAAATTAGGTGCATCAGTTGATGGGTTGAGATAGGATGAAAAACTTGTAATGTTCAATGCTCCACCTGTTGGTAGCTGACAGTGCAGCCAACTTCCTAGTATGAAATCAATCTGAAACATAGAGAAAATTAAACCATATGCAATCATGCACATTAGAGATGGTAGTATATGTTGATCCTCAAGAAAGATAAATTATAAATGTAGAGAAATTCTGTTGCAGGTAATGTAACATAGTTATGTTACTAGATTAACTACACACTTAAAATAACAGCTTGAGAGTGTACAAATCTCTCTATAGTCGTAATCGACAGATGTTATAGATTAATATTCTCTTGTCAGATATGCGACAGATTTTGTGACCCATCTTTGGATTAGCACATAAACTCACCAAAGCAACAGATTTTGGTTTGTTTATGTGTCATGCATATGAAGAGCTTACATATGGAGTAGAAGCCAGTTTTATCCAGGCACAAAGAAGCATATATTTGCAGAATATATGATTATAGTGAAAAAGAAATTCATTCTATTCCTATTGATACCAAAGAGAGCTCTTGTAACTAGACATTATTAAGTAGAAGTGTGATTATATGTAACAACCAGTTGTGAAAAAAAAAAAGGACGAGTAGAGGAAATTACAGGGGAGGAGGGGAGGCCGGATCTGATGTGAAGAGACGCATGGTTAGTGGCGGTGTCGTTCTGGTAGTATTGTACGTCTGGTGGGAGCGTTGAAGGAAGGAGGTGGGAGGCGAGGCGCGTCTCGACGGTGGATACAAGATGAACCATGAGGTTCTTGTGAGGGGTTGAGACGTAGGGGAACTCCATGAACTTTGTTGGGTGCGGCTCCATGGAGGATGACGCTGATGCGGAGCAGAAGAATGGCCTTGGTTTGGTTGAAGGTAGAGTAGCGGAGGAGGAGGAGGAGGAGGAGGAGGATGGTGGTGGAGACTGGAAAATGTGGCGGAAGAGGACAGCCATTCGTTTTAGCAGTCAGCAGTGACCAACAGTCTAGGAGGATATTTATGACATTCGGAAACGCACCGTTTTGGACCATTGGGCTCTAAGGATTATTGCTCTTCAATAGTGATCCAGCATTGTGGTAAACATAACCAGCACTCTTCAAGCGATGAGAGTTTATCTAAAGGTGGTGGTGGGTCGAAAACGGTGGAGGAGATGGAAACAGGTTCGGATTTTATGTTTAACTACTACATCTTTTGCAATTGGATCAAACCCAACTGTTATGATGGTAATTTGTGTAAGACTGGTTCTCATAAGTTCAAAGTGAAACATTGAGGTCAATTATAATGTCGAGATTGGTTTATAAGTAAACTCGGGAAAGAAATCAATATTCAGTGCCTTAAGTTCTTAAAATCGAATCAAAATTGCATGCTGAGGTCTTGCATCCCCTCTTAGGTTCTCCAATTGGTGTGGTCTTATCTTATATGCTATTGCATGTATGTTTGTGTAATGCTAGTGTATCAAGTATATATCGTTGTTTGGTTTACAGTCAGATTGGTTCTTCTATTATTCTATTTTATTTTTGTGGAAATCAAGGCATTGCTTGTTCATATTATGTATATGGTTATACCCAAAAGAGCAATTTCAATAACAAATGTATTGTTACATCTTGGCTTCCATGTTTCGGCTCTGTCTTCTGTGTGGCTAACACAATGTACTGTCTTGAATTTTTGAAGGGAGAATGAGTTTGTTATAATTTGAAGCTCAATATTCTTTCCCAAGAGGCAGCCTGTAAGTTGTTAAATTGAATCTTGACAACTTCAAAATGGTTTCAACTGTTGCTTTGATTCATGTAGCTTGTTTTGAAGGTCCTGTTTTGTGTTGCAGATTATTTTTTTGGGAATAAAAGACATCGGGCTGTGGTACTTAGTACTTAAATTTAATTTATCAAGCAAATTAAGTAGACTCAGCAATGTTCTTAGCTACATCCTACGACAAGGCATCTGAGGCTTGGACCAAATTTTCACCAAATTGGATGGTTAGTAGATCTTTTTAGTTGAGTTGTACACAATATTAATTTTGTTTGAATTTTTATGCTCCGTCTCGTAATCAGGTCTGTGATGCTTTTCCTCATCCTGCCACTTTTATTAAAGGTCCTGCCAATTTTATAAAGTTCAATGACTTTTTAATGCCAGTTACTTTGCTAATTTCTTTTCTTTAGTCATGTTAGAATATCAGTTCAGAACTCGGTTTTCATGTGGACATGAATTATAGCATGGAGGACTTTCTTTTGTTCATATGATGATTGAGATTAAAAATTCGGACTTGTTGAAACCATTTACCAATAGAACATTGAAATGAGTAATCTTCCATAGATGGATGGATCTGTGAAAGTTGTTTTTCTGGCGCTACCAAATTATATGGCTGCACCAAAAGCAGAAACTCTTCTTTTCTGAATGTGCTATGTATTATAGTTACTGTCTTTCCTATTGCTTATCCAAATATTGATCTTGTTGAATATGAAAGGAGCTAAAAAGGTTGTGCTGGAAGCAGTGCAAACCTGTTGACCAAACTCATATTGGAGGACCATACTGATTCTTATAGATGGGAGGTTATCCTCACAAATTTTATCAAGTGTTTTCCACTTATGATATTACTTGATGCATGTTTCATGCATATACAAATTATTGAAGTGTACTTATTGAATCTAGAGAATTTTAAATGGTTTAAACTGGATGCTTCGATTCATGTAGCTTGTTTTAAATGTCTTGTCTTGTGTTGCAGATTTGTTTGGAATAAAAGACATCTAGCTGTGGTATTTAGTGCTTAAATGTAATATAAGCAAATTAAGTGGTTAGAACAAAAGCAAACTAGTTGAATGCCTTGTCATTATTGCTGGCATATAGTGCAGGACCCGACTATTTTCATCTCATTTAAGGGTGGAATCTAGAAAGCCAGAATGATTTTCATCAGCTGAACCAATATCTCGTAAGTCAACTTTACGAATTGAATAATGAAGTCTTTGAACATTGATCCTATGCTAATACTTACTGATCACTGTGTTTTATATGTTATATAGCTGATACACGCCTGCATATTGTTTCTGAGCATGTTGACATTATTGATAATCTCATCTTTCCCAATTCGGTAACTCCTGATAAGATCACTATTTTCTTTTATTAAAGGGTTGTAATCTAGTTTCATTTGGTTCAGATAGGTCCTCCAAATTCGAAGATTATAAAATCACCGGACAAGAGTACATGGACTCCAAAAAACTGTAGATGATTCTGTTTTGGCTGACAAGTCTGCATTGGTATTGTTCCACATCATTTGTAAGAGCTTTTGTTTTAAGAGAGCGTCTGTTGACCACCTGAGGTGGCTATCCAACTGGGGATTATAGTACACAGCATTTGTCTATTGCGGTGAGGAGAGTGGCTGTTGAATCTGAAGGTTGTCTGAAGCTCTTTTTTGGTTCTGAGACGATTAAATCTCAAGTGGAAGATCATCAATCGATCTCTCAACCGAGTAGATCAAATCTATTGCAGTTGGGAATCATCGGTTGTTTATGGTGCATTGCTGAAAATTTAATTTAGATTCTCAGACCCATATAAGGGACTCGAGAGCTAAGTCAGAATCTTTTGGTGGGTGTGCTCCGAGCAGCAATCAAAATCAAAGGTATGCATCTTTTCTCTTCTTTATATAAAATCAGACAGATGGGTCTTAGTTGCTGCTTACGTCTCGATTACTGGATTTGTGGGATTATGAATCAAGCAATAGGTTAGAAAAAAACATTACCTCTTTGAATAAATTCTCCAAAGGTGGAGCTTCATTTATTTGCATGCTTAATCTGTTTTTGAGTGTCAAAGTTAATTGATCCGAGATGATTGATGGATAAATATCTAGACTTACTTTGAAATGACTGCAGTGCTGAATTAGTCTGGTTGTGTTCCTTCAGTTGTGAATTCATGCTGTTTGGAAATTCGTGTTTAGTTTGTATGTTTGGTATACTTGCTTGTTCACCCAAAACTGAAAACTAGATGACTGATGTGTAATCTTATGGCAGGGGAAGTGAATATGTAGAAATTAATGTAGCCATAGATAGCCTTCATTCAACAATGATAAACATGTGATGCTTGTTAGCAATGAAGCAAAAAACTTGCCTTTGTCCCAATCCGTTATCAGGATGATAGCTGTCGGCTTACATCTGTTGGTATTTTCTGTTCTACTACTGTTTTTCATCAAGCTATAAATCATGACTTGGTTTTAGAAAATACAGCATGAAAGTTAAAAGAATTTGGAAAACTGGGCAGTTGAGGGAGGTATCAAACAAGGTTCATAATGCAGAACTGAAGTTGTTCTTTTTTAATGTGATTTGGGGTGTTCAATGGATGTCATGATCAGATTAAACCGTTTTGGATCAGTTCAACAATTTGGAAGAACTATTGTTGAATATTTATTAGAGTTGAAAGTCAGGGATTTGTTCTCAAAGTATGAAACCTGAAAAGTAGTCATTAACAATCAACTTTCTTTATTGTTTACCTCATAAGCCAACACCCTACATTTTTTGGTCTTGAATGGAAGTGAGAATTGAAATGTTACTAAATTGTCCTGCAAATAATGCTTCAGTTTCTCTGCATAGTTTGGGTCAATTTGGTTTTTGGTGATTCTTTTTGGTTTACCTTACTGAGTGTATGAGTATGGACCTTTTTGTTTGCTTCTGTAGATAAAAAAGGAAATGGACTTAACAAACATAATAGTATCCCTGTTAAAGCTCTGTATTAATCCAGCCTTTTCTCTTGTTTTTCCAGGTAACTGAGATCTTGAAGCTGATAAGAAGAGAATTAAGTGCAGTAATGATCTGTCCTTTGACTTGGTAAATTTTACATGCCAATCAACTTTGTCATTGATAAGCATTGGGGAAAGCGTAATGAACTCCCAAGGTAATTTCACCTTCAACCAGATGTGTCATTTTTTCAGATCAGTATACTGAAGTTTTGTGAAATTAAATGCATGCTTTGCTTGATACTGCTGATTTCACAAAGAACCAAATGCATTACATAATGAATAGAGACTACAGAAATGCCAGCATAATGAATGATCGAGTACCTATCTTATACTAGCATAACTTCCCAAATCATTTCCCTAAACAACTAAACATGAAAAATTAGTTAGCTGAAACAATTTGCAATTTCTGGCCAAACTCTACAGGATTAGTCTACAGATCACAAGTTCTATTCTGCTGCAACTCACAAATTCCAATTTCTTAGACAACTGTGTATGGATCCCTAGCAGATATGTTACGCTTTTACGCGGAAATAGGATTACTTTTTACTTTCGTTTCGATACTTTTAGAGGCACCAAAAAATTAACTTTTTATTTTGTTCCTTATTTGGGAAAATTATCCTGAGAGAAGTTGTAGAAGACGTCAAACCGAGTTTGTGGACAAGTGACACGCTCAAATCGGAGTTTATATGGAGAAGTTATGGTCATAAAACTAAAATTACTATTTCAGACAATTTACTATAAATAGGAAATCTCACTTTGGAAAGTTACTATTTTCAGAAACTTACCCCAATTACCTTGTTTACTTTCTCTCTCTCTCAACCGCGATCCCCACACGTTTTAGTTTTCTGGCAATATATCCATCATCTGGCAGCCGATTTGGGCGCCACCGATGCTATTGGAAATCTCTCTCCTTCCTCTTCAAGTTTGTGGTGGTTTGGTGGCTCGATTTGAGCCATAACATCAAGGCGAAAAAGGCAGTGGAGGCATCGTTTCGGGTACTCGATTGGAACTCGTGTTTCTTCTTGGGCTTTTAAGCTCATCAAACACACATCAATCCCTCCAAGTCTCTTGATCCAATTTGAAGTGTGGAGCCTGAATCGAATGATTGAATTTCTAGGGTTTTTCTCCCGCTTTTGAGGTAATTTTTGGTAAATTGGTTAGTTTCTGGACTTTGTTATAGTTCTAGGAATGGAAGGGGTTGATGAGAGGAAGATTTTGGCATAGGTGTTGTGAACCAATTCGGGGATTGGCTCGGGGCAGCTGTTGGTGAAGCGTGGGGGCGCGCGAGGTCGACTCTGGCCTCCAAATTTTGTTGGTTGTGTTGTGGTTAGCTTGTAGATATGATTTTGGTGGAAATAGAAGGAAGATTGGTATCAGTCGGAATTTCTGAAATTTGGATTTTCAAATTGTGATTCGAGGAGATCCGACCGTTGGATCGTCTTCAATTTTCAATTGAATGTTAAATTAATCAAGTTGGCCAAACCCTTGGAGTTTGGATTGATTTCGATGTGATTTTAGATATTCGACGAATTACATGGGCGAGGGGTTTTCAGGTTTTGTTTTAGAATCGTAATTAATTTTGAATCGTCATTTACGAGTTATAATTTTGTACAGGACAAGGTGCTGACCCATCGCTCGATAAGAATCACTACACTTTAGGGCTGGGCATTTAGCCTGAAAACCCGAAAATAGGCCCGGAACCGGCCCGAGACCGGCCCAAACAGTCCGGGCTTTAAAAAATAGTTTTCAGTTTTTGCAAGGCCTGGCCCGAAAATAATATAAACAGTCCGGGCCCGGTCCTTAAAAGTCAAAAGAAAAAAAGCCCGAAGGCCCAAACTTAGGTATAATTCATACTTCTTTTTTTATTCCTCTCTTCTTCTTTCTAGACTCTCTCTCGTCTCCTCTCTTTTCTCTTTCTTCTTTCTTTCTTTTAGTTTTTATTCTTCTCTCTTCTTCTTTCTGCACTCTTCTTCTCTCTTTTCTCTTTCTTCTTTCATTCTTTTAGTTTTTTATTCTTCTCTCTTCTCTTTCTTCTTTCATTCTTCTCTCTTCTTCTTCTTCTTCTTCTCTCTTTTCTCTTTCTTCTTTCTTCTTTCTTTTCCCGTCTCTTCTTGTTCTTCCCTCCCCTCTTTTTTTCCCTTTTTTCCTTCTTTCTTCTTCTTCTCCCCAAACGCCTCCACTGTCTTTTCTTTTCCCTTCTCTCCCTAGTCCTCCTTCCCCATCAGATCAATTGTAGATCAACTGTAGCTATGCTGATTGGAGGACGAATCTTAGTTGTGCAAGGTCTGGTAGTTTGATTGGATAACATAGTCTGAGCTTGATTTGATAACGAAGTCCGAGCTTGAGCAAGAGGATCGAAGTTTGAGCTTGATTCCATAAACCCAGACTTTCAATGGTGGTAGATAGGTGGCTTTGGAGGGCGGAGGAATGGTTTGGAGCAAGATCTGTTCTCAGATCTTTTGTTTTGTTTTGATTTTTTGTTTTTAGCTTTTTGGGCCCGAAAAAACCCGAGGACCGGCCCGGTTTTTTTCGGTCCAGGCCTTTCCGGTCCCTAACACTTAAAAACAAAATTTGGGCCCGACTAGAAAAATTCGGGCTCGGTCCCGGGCCTTGCAAATTATGTACCGGGCTCGGCCCGTGCCCAGGCCTACTACACTTGACGGTTTTAGCACTAAACTATGAGTGGAAATTTATTTTGAATTAAAACACATGTGATTCTAATTTTTCAGAAATAAATATTCTTGAAATTATTTCTTTTGTGTTTTGGAAGGCGATATTGGATTTAATATTAATTTAGTGATTTTTTCTCATGTTTGAAATAATTGGACTTGGCTAATCCCATTCCAGATATGCTAGTTTGCTTCTACCAAATGAACATCTTAAGCAGAAGGGCTAAATACTGGTTACTACCTTGTGGTTGTTGTGAATTTGGCTCGTTGATATGCCTAAATTGATTAGGATTCAAGGCAAAACCAGATGGGTAAGTGAAGATTAGTGCGCACAGGAATTCTTCTAGTATCCTAATGGTTTTTGGAATAGGAAGAGTTATTCCTATTGATTTAGACCTGGAAAGTAAGTTCTATTCTAGTTAGGAATAGGAAAACTAGCTCTCTTTCCTTGTTCTAATAGTTTTAGGAATCCTAATGTGATATGTTTGTAACCAGCACCTATAATCTATAAATAGGGCTGCAGGGAGCTCATATAATGTGTCCTCAGATCAGAGAAGAGATCAAAGAGAGATCTTAGAGAGTTCTCAGTTAACATATAAACACAGAGGCAGGGAGAGCCAAGGGTGATAGAGAGATCTAGCAAAGAGGTTGGGGATTAGCATAGGGATTTCAATAAGTAC
>BDJD01001030.1:95095-119795 GCA_002564525.1 Rosa multiflora | reverse complement strand
CTAGATATCATATGATTGGATATGTTTCTCTTGTGGCAAAATTTAAGAATTATTTCTTTTTCTTTAATTTATTTAATTTGGAAACTATCATACATATTGGGATATTAGTATACAGGTAGGATGGAGCACATACCAATGAAAATGAGAGACAGCCATGTATTAACTGCAAGAAATATTACGAAATTGTCTAGATTAATTTTTTCTGAATTTCTGAAACATTTTAGTAATAAAATGAAAGACTTCATAACATGAAATACTCGAAATGCAAGATATAAATTCTACCGTACCAATACTTTTGATAGGTATCCATCGTGAACCTGCAAGAAATATATCAAACAGTAAATAAAAATATAATTAAGAGCCTGGCAGGCTGAGAAGTGAATATAAGCCCCAACATATCAAAGTTGAATTTGGTTCCATATCTCAGACTATAGAAAAAGGACAATTAATGAAAGAATATTGAGGAAATAACTTACCATAATACGTCCTCCGGTCAGTATCAAATAATTCTGCGGTGGCAAAAGCAGACAAATTAGCACACCAAATCATAGGTAAATTGATGTTTGACTACTAACTGCATCAATCATTTTTCATGTTCATCTTTCTCCACTTGAAACAGTTTGTTCCAACATAAAAGGATAAGAAGGGAGAGACTCCTAATTACCTTTAATCTTCTGAAACAGAAGTTGAACCAAGCCTATATAGGGGAAGAGACAGAAGGTATCAGTTAACAACTACTTGTTTGATATACTGATTACTAGTATCAAAACTTTACCAAATTAAGAGAAGCTTATAATACCATTCAGAAATAAGAATAAAAACACACTAAAATTATCTAAAAAGGTTTTCTGCACTACCACAAATGGAAGGCTCAAGTTTGGTCTCAGAAACTTAACCAGTAGGAGATGCCCATAATGTCATTCCGAAATTTTAAAAATTTAAAAATTTAAAAAATTAAAATTATTAAAGTGGTAAACTGGTAATTTTAGTAAATAGAATAAAAACTTGAACAAGTGGTTTACGAAGAAAGAAATATGTTCTTCCTCTTTTCACCACTAAGACATCTATAGCACTACTAGTGTAACAGCTAATTTATCTATCTATCTATCTATATATCTATATACCTATACTACTATAAAGGGAGGTGACACATTTTGTCACGCCCAGACTTTCATGGCATGTTTACTTACTTGGAATATAAAACAATCAAGAATCGGAGACAAGTGGAATGAGAGAAGAAAGGAATCGGTATTGATTCCGGAGGATTGATTCCTAAACTCATCTCCCCCCTTCTTAATCAAATTCCTGAATATTCAGGAATTGATTCCTGATAAATAGGTGGGACCTACACCTATTCCGATTCCTTCATGTATTAGTAAACACATGAATTCTTTAATCCGGAATCATTCCGATTCCTTTATGTGTTAGTAAACACATGAGTGTTTTTACTCCGTAATCATTCCATTCAATTCCATTCCATTCCAAGTAAGTAAACATGCCCTCAAGCACAAATGGACAAATGGTTCAGACATCAACACTAAAAAGTAAAAATAAAAAATAAAAAATAAAAAAAATTTTTAAAAACAAGTACACGATGACATCCAAACTCACAATGTCAATACAAACTCGCTCTTTAGAGTCATATATTACATTATACAAAGTTTACGAATTAAGTTGCGCTAACAAAATAATAAGTAAACACTCCTTCTGAGCTTACCACAAAACAAAAGTCTAATAAATTCAGTAACAAGCATTAGCTTCCAACACCTATAACTGCGACCGCAAGACTTCAACACTTCAGTCACAATCACCTTGACCTACAAGACTAACCCCTACACTATACAATAGTGCACCGGGTTGCAATAACAAACCCGGTGAGCCATTAAAGCTTGTGTGAGTAAACTCAACCTAAACAATCAATTTCTCATCCTACAATAGTATGCATAATTAAGTCCATTCATTACTATAACCCACATACTCTAACTCTAAACTAAGCAATCGATTTCACAAATTCGTAGCCAAAACAAAACCACCTCAAGTAATGCTATGAAATCATTTCAACGCGCAATGGCGAACCACAAAAACACTCTTTATTTGTCTCAACCAAAAGATAATTGTCACCTCAGTAACATTTCAAAATTATTTTAGTCTCAATGACAAAATCATGAAATCACACTCCTTTCCTCTCAACATCTATCATCATTATGACATTAAAAATCATTTCACGACTCACCAAAATCTTACGAAGAAATATAAATCTCAAACCACAATTACACTCTCAATTTACACTAGCAAAACTAGAGATCTTATATATACAGTTTAGTCTGGGAGCCTACATTGAAATCACACCGAAAGCAACTCACACTAAAACCAATAAACCACCCTTTCAACTCAAGGAAGCAACTCACGCCTTTCTTCAACAGGAAAATGTCACTCGTGACAAAATCATATTATTTGATAACTCAACAAATCAAATATAAAACCATGTCCCTCCTTGGACAATTTAAAAGAAAGAATACACTCGAGACTCTCTTTTAAAACTTGTACTCGTGAGTTGCAAGTAATGCACAGTTACCCCCACGAAATACAATGGCAGACAGACTAGAGCTCTAACTGATCTTAACCAATCACCAAGCCAAAGGCTTGATTCCTAATTTCTACCCTCGGTTCCAATCTATAACCCTCGGCCTCCACAAACCAAAACATTTAAATAGATCATGCAAGACCCAAGAAAATATTACACAAATCTCAATAAAGGATTCCACACTCTTGATCACATCAGTGACCCTAGGCCTCATGGACCAAAACATTAAAAAGTTATGCATGACTCAAAATGTTACACAAATCTCAATAAAGATTTCACACCGCTGTGACCCCTTGGTCTCCTCAGACCCATGGTACAAAAATAAAAACATTTAAATAGATCACGCAAGATCAAAAATGTTATACAAATGTCAATAAAAGATTCAAGAAGGTCACGCTAGACCCATGGTCACAAAAGACTAAACATTTAAATAGATCACGCAAGATCTGAAATGTTTTACACAACTTGAAGCACTTTTTAGAAACAATATAAGCCACCTTTTCACAATATGTTGCCATCTGAAAAGTCAATAAAATGAATAGAATCACTAATATTGTTTCCATCACGAAATAAATCCATCAATATTTCACGTATATATATTGTGATGCACCGGAAATTTGTAATTATTTTTCGAGGATTTTTCGGAATTTAATTAGTGGTTATTAGACGGCTTCGTGGCTCGTGAATGGAGCGGAAGTGTTTCGGACGAATTTTTATTCGGAAAGTATGACTTTAGGGGGGTTGCAAAGGTTGACTTTGGATACGTTGAATTTTTATTCAGATGTATTGGTCTTTGTAACAAAGGGTCACAGATGGTGAGCAGGGATTGGGAAAGCCGAAACTAGATGTTTGTGATGTTTCTAGGTCGGGTGTGACCTACTTAACGGTTGATTCTAAGACCAGACGGGGTCTTAAGATCATATGTCACAGATGGTGACAGGTCGCAGATGGTGACCGAGGCAAGGAATTGGGGAATCGCGCCTTTGGCCGGACGAGTGGCTACGTTCAGTTAGAGCTCTAGTCCGTTGTTGGTACATCATGGGGGGTAGTGGGGAGCTATCTAATGCTCATGAGTAAGTGTTTTTAAAAGAGAGTTTCGGGGATTCTTTCTTTTAAATGTTCTAGGAGGACTTGCGAATCATATTCTATTTGTTAGGTTAACGATAGATATGATTGATGTGTGTGTTGATATGTTGTGTGTCCAAGTTGGACAGATGTGTTGGTTGTCCAGGTTGGACTGATGTGTTGTTGTCCAGGTTGGACCGATGTGTTGTTTTGTTCAGGTTGGACTGATTTGTTGTTGATACATCATGGGGGTAGAGGGGAGCTATCTGATGCTCATGAGTACGTGTTTTTAAAAGAGAGCTTTGGGGGTTCTTTCTTTTAAATGTCTGGAGAGGACTTGTGTATCATATTTAATTGTCAGAGTTTCAATTATTATGATTTTATCACGGTGTGATTTTTGTTGTGATTTTGGGGAATTGCATATTTAATTGTCAGAGTTTCAATTCATATGATTTTGTCACAGATGGTAACAGGTCGTAGATGGTGACCAAGGCAGGAATAGGTAATCACGTCCTTGGCCGGACGAGTGGTTACGATGTCAGTCAGAGTTCTTGTCTGTCTTCCTTTATAGCTTATGGGAGTAACAGTCGAGGTTGCTGGAGACTCATAAGTATGTAATTAAAGGAGAGTTCTGAGAGTATTCTTCTTTTATTGTCTAGATGAGACTTGAATTGCTTCTTGATGGTTACGTTAGCAAATAGAACATTGTCACAGCGGTGACTTATGTTGTCCTTTCAGTGGAAAGGATATGAAAGATATGAAGGAATCATGGTTGCATGTTTTCCTTAAGCTGATGTGTGTGAGTTGTTGATTGATGTTCATGAGTTACTCATATGAGCTTTCACAAGCTTACCGGGTTTTGTGTGTGGAAACCTGGTGCACCATTCTTTGGTATAGGGGTTAATTCTGTAGGTCAGGGTAATCGTGGTTGAAGCTGAGACTTCCACTATGTAGTAAGCTCTGAGGAGTTTTTACGTTTTATTTTGTGATGACAATTTAATTTGTAAGTTGTGTAATATGTGACTCTGTAGAGCGGGTCAATATTGAAGTTGTGGGTTCAGGGCATCAATATGTACTTGCTGTAAAGGGAAGATGTCTCCATGTATTTTGTATTGATGGCTGAACGATCGCGCATGTATAATTATGAGATTATATATATCGATTTTTATTTGTATTAAAAATCAGGGGGCGTGACATATATATATATATATATATATATACACACACACACACACAAACATACATGGCACTTCTAGTGAGGGATTTCTTTTTTTGGTCTTTTCTAGGGATAGGGCATTAGTCTAATGCCCTATCCCTAGAAAAACAAAAAAATGGTATCCCTTAGTGGAAGGGCCCTTATATATATGTTTGTGTGTGTGTGTGTGTACACGTGGTCATCCACTCAGGAATACCACTGATACCAACTATAATGTGAGCCTTGAGAAAAATTTAAGGAATTAAGATGAGATTAATTTTTATTTTCCGCATGTGATAACGACACTCGGGGCATTTTTTGGAAAGTTTTACGGAAGTGAATCTTCAATTTGTTGACTCGAGTGTAACGTACGCGTCACGACGAGTTTGCGGTAATTTTCGTGAAATTTTCCGGACGTCAAACTATTAGTTACGAAATTTGGAATTCACGAATTGAGAAATTCATTTTTCAAGTAAAGGATTTAATTTTGATGTGATCTAGGCCGTTGGTTTCACACCGCTTCATCCTGAGCTGCAATCTGACTATCTGAGTCTATAAATTACTGAGGTCAGATAAATAGGTCGAGAAGGCTCTAGATTTTCAGAGAGCTGGTAACCCATTTCTTAGAACCACGACCCGCGACGAAGACCCGACAATATCTCCTCCGTCCGGCCATTTATCGACGGCGTACTACTAGTGCTAGGATCGTCTCGACATCGCAACCAAGCCTATGGCTTGGGTTTTCACTGACGAGCTTCGACGAAGCCAATTCGAAGTCGAGAAATTTCCGGCAGTTCTGCATTTTCCGGCGACTCTGGCAGCCGATTTAGTCTCCGTTTGGCCATTTAATTGTGGACTTGAATTAATTCTTGAGTGTATCTTAAATCCAGAATGGTCGAGGTGGTGAGAATCCTAGAAGCGAGCTATCTCTGTGAATGGGAAAACAGAACAGCTATTGTTGCTGCTGTGCTTGACAATGTCAAATCCGTTGTTGCTATGATAGTCACAGACATTGATTTTGGGGAATTGAATCGAAGTGAAGAGTGAGAGGTCATTATTATCAAGAATTTTCAATAAAGGTAATAGTCTCAGACTACACATTGGTTTGATATGTAATTGTTAAGTAGACGAGATTGATTTGGAGGCTGTTAACCATTTAGCTTGGAGTTGTGAATTTGATCTACGATTAATGGTATAATTGGAATCAATACCCAGTACGTCCATATTTGTATTTGGTCCATGACCATCCACTGTTAGTGGAATTCATGGTTTTAGTGTCAAGTATAAACTTGAATTATGTCTTGGAAATGGATTCATTCTAGTAATGGTTGTCAAAATACAATGAAGGTGCTGGGTTTGAAATTTATGTCGCTAAGGTGAGTTGGGTGTTTGGATTAATTGTAAAGTTTGAGTTCGAAACATATTTGGGTATTGAGTTATAAAGAGAAAGGACAGATTTAAGAATATGGTTTGCTGGGCATAAGTTGCTTTTGATAATTTAAAGAAAGAAAATGGTGTCCAAAGTGGTCTAGTATGAGGAGATACATATGTACCGACATATGTTTTATCTTCTTGTTGATCAAAAGGAAGTTATCTTGAAAATAGTCAATATTTGGGTGTATAATTGGAAGAACTACACCCAACGAGAAAACTGAAGTACCATCTTGACATTGATCTAATGGAATTGGTTGCCTTTCGATAAGAGTTATTGGTCCGGAGTGCTAACACTAGTTCTGTCAGACTAGGACTCCAGTTACCCAAAATCTGAAATGTGGTCGTGTTGGCCTAGGAGAGCAAATGTAGTCAAAGCTGTAATATTCTAGGTAGGGGACTCTGGACTTGCCTCAGTTAGCGGTTTTCTATTTCTAATGTGTATGTATGAGTAGTTTTTATTTCAAATTGAAAGATATGTTAGTGCACCTAACCATGCTAGCAAATGAGTACGTTGTGATGGCTTGAGAGTGAAGGGTGACACTGACTTCCTTGGGTTCGATCCCCTTAACCTCCGGAGCGTTATTTTTGTTTCATATTTTGTGAATAATACTAATTTGTTTAACGTTTTTGATAGGAAGTCCCAATCCCTGGCTTAGAACGATACTCTGCTTACTCTTTACTATAATTTGATGCAGGGTTTAAATTAGCACCCACTTTGAGCTTATCAATGGGCTTGGTCTCGGTATGCACACTCTATGTGCCTTGTCTGGCCTAGCGAGGTGGCAAACCATTAACTGGATTAAATGGACGCAACCTCTTAGTGGCATGATGAAATTAAGTGTCGCTGGATTTGTTTCTGTGCAGCAACATAGTGGGAAAGCTGTGCTATTGGCAATTATGCTTCTTCGTAATAGAGTTAACTTTTCGGTATATCACCGCTATGTCAAAGCAAATGGAGTAGCCCTTCGTGCACTTTTTGCTAATTAATGCTTGTTAGAATATATAGATTTTGTGGAGAGTCTTGGTATTATTTCAAGATGTTCTCTTTGTGCTTATTGTAATAAGGGGTTTAGGCTCCATGTTGTCCCCCCCCCCCCTGTATTCTGCAATTTCATTAATCAAGACTTAAGGGCAGCCGCACTAGTCCTAGTTAAAAAAAAAAAAAAAAAAGCCCAAGTGAACCTACAATTAGCAGCACGTGTTAAAAAAAAAATTGGAAAAAAAAAATAAGAAAAAGTAATGGAAGAAACAGTTATTGCAGAGAAAAGATAGTGGGAGAGAAATATGGAATTGTGGGATCATTTTTTATTTAATTTTTAATAAAAATATATTTTGTAATTGTCTAATTGTCATAATTTCCCATGTGATTTAATTAATTCATAAAGTTAATTGTTTAATCTTTTGGGGCCATTTCTGTCAAAATTTTTAGTTTTGGCCAACACGTATTCTTTTAATAATAATACTAGCCTCTTGACATGTATTTTGTGCGTGTCATTTGGTCTTTTGTTTTTAGAATGTTATAATAAATAAATAAAAATTGGAAAAAAAAAAAAGAAATGGATAGTGTGTAGTTATGTTCAGTTTTATGGCTGATATCAGTTTTACCCTCTCTTAATAAAAACTAGTCTGCAATCACATGCTCTGCATGTGCAAGAATTTTTTTCACTAAAAAATTAATATTTGCAAAGGGTGATTCTAGTTAGACCTCCCCATTTGCTATTTAGACCTCTTATAATTTTTGTAAAATTTTATTTCCTATTTTACCCACTAAAAAAAGAAGAAGAAGAGAAAGAATTTCATATTCACAAACCCAACTATTTGATCTTCCACGGAAAGAGACCTGAAAAAACAACAAGAATTGGTCTTTGGGCATGGATCCGAGAAGCCAAACCTCCATTTTCAGCAGCAAAATGAGCAAAGAATTCATCAAATCATGCTTTCATATTCCATATTTTCTTCTTGCGCGTAACAAATTCTCTATTTCATTCAAATTTAGAAAAGATCATCACATTATCATCAAAACTACACTTCCCTCCAAAAAGGTTCAATCTTTACCTCATTAAACATTGTTGATGCATCAAAAAACCTAAATAAAGACCAATTCTTTGTGCGAAGCAATCCAATTTTGGTACCTCTCATTTTCTCAGACCCAAGTAGTACAGAGCTCACTAAACTCAATTCAATATCATGTTTTGCTCCGATTATCATTTCAATTTATATAAAATTATAAATATGGATTTGGCAAGCTTTCAATTTGAACCTCAACCCAACCACATACTTAGCTGATAAGTCCCGATTCAATCTCAGATCAAGAACAAGTAGTCAATGATTATGGAAGCCATTATTGTTTATATAGAGCTTGGGTGGAAAAATAATGAAAAATAAAACTTGTTGATCAATCTCCATGACCTTAAAAGAATAATCGAGAACTTAGGTGGGTTGAAAAAAGAAAGAAGAGGATTTGACTCTATTGAAGAGAGCACAAGATTAAAAGACGTATTTTTATTATTACTTTTTTTTTTAAATTTATTGAAGGGGTAAATTAGGAAAAAATAATTTACAAAAATTAGAAGAGGTCCAAATAGTAAATTGAGAGGTCTGAATAGAAGCTCCCATTTGCAAATAGTGTTAGATATCTGCAGATAGTGGGTAGGGGAAGTAAGGGTAATGCAGATAGTGGGTAAGGGGGTAGTTATCTGCATAAGAAATTTTTTGTTTTTTTTGTTTTTTTACTTTTCTGTTATTTTGTTAATTACATTTATATCCCTAATTTATTAAATATTAATTTAATATAACTTATGGTGTGAGGGTATTTGAGTATTTTCACGTCCACTTTGGCTAACAAACCCTCTTCTCTTAATAATAGTATAGATGTTGTTCTTTTGCATATTAATAAATTGTAGACATAACAGGAAGTTAAAAAATTTTAACCGTTAACAGAAAATTATATAAGATATAAATATGAATCAAAATAAATGAATTAAATATTTAAGAATTGAGGTACCTGGAATGCTGCGTGGAAAACAGTTCGAACCAGATGAAGCCCGCCATTTGCCTCTACAGTCATTTTGGTAATAAACTTCCAAACTTTGATCATCATGATATCGCAAGTCAAACCCGATCGAGAGTGCATTGTATATGTATCTGCAAGTTGCGTTGTTGTCTTCTGAGATGTTCAACGAAGTGAAAGCCATCCAGTCAAGACTGCAGCCCTCGTTCCAATCCCCGAATGTGATATCGTCACCAATCTTAAAATAACCATACCCATCGGTGACGTCAACACACGGCGCAGTGTCCACGTACAATAATGAAGTATTAACAAGCGGATTGACGCACTTGAGGAAAATTATAGGTGTTAAATAAAGACCCTTCCTCTGAAATCCGGGTGTTGGAAATTGATCATCGAACCAAAATCCGGGTGTTTGAAATGGAAAATCGTACAAAAGAAACTGGGGAAATAAATTACGAGGGATAGTGGAGTTGTGAAGTAGGCTTGGATCTATTAGTCGGATTGTTTGGTTATGGTAGTGGATTGCCTGCACATAGAATTTCTCATGAAAAGGCGAGTTGAAGAGGGTAATGTTGTTCTCACAAGTGAGTGTAAAGGCTAACTGGCCGCAGTGCTTTGGATCATCTTTTAGTCGAAAAGGGTAGCTTATGTTGGGGATATTTCCGCATGAAGAAGACTTACAGGTATTTCTTCCGTTAAACGGATCCCGGGGATACAACGAATCCAGGTATAACGAATGACCAGGATTAACAAGAATGGCTACAATCAAAATCCACAAGTACAAGATCATGGACCTTCCCTTTGTTTCCATGGAGGAAATGAGAGAGAGAGAGAGAGAGAGAGAGAGAGAGAGAGAGAGAGAGAGAGAGAGAAACTTAACACAGAAAGTAGATACATATCTATATAGCGGGGACCTAAACTATAATCATATGGCTCCAATCAAAACCTACTGATATTTTATTTTGAGTCAACAGTATGTGGGCAAGTAATTTACTAAATTATGTTCACAAATAAAAAAAACAAATACGTGTTCTGTCTTTTTAATTTGTTGGTAATCTCGAGCGAATCAATATTGTTTGTAATAGTTTATGTTTTGAATTAAAAAAAAAAATTTCTTCCACCCCCAATAAAAGTTATGTTCACCAATGAGCAGGTATAAGTCGGTCGGTCAATTTTATCTAGCTATTGAAGGAACAACTCTTATGAATAGTTTGTTGACTATTTTGCGCTTTCATACATGCCATATATTTTAGGGGTGGGATCGGTTTGGCTCGGCTCGAGAATGAGCCTATAACGAGACCGATACTGGAATTTTAGCAGGGTAGCCGATTGATCCAGAAACCGATCGATTCGGTACAGTTTCGGCACCAATCGGTTTCAATAGTTCGCAGATGGAGATGAAGAGCAGGCTGGGGCTTTCGAGCGGCGAAGCGACGCCAACTTATTCTACCCGGGCTTCCACGCGCATGACACCACCACCTCGCCATCTCCGTCAACCCGTACCCATGGCTCACCACGAATCCCAGCAACTCGATCCGACACAGAACCGCCATGGGAACCGCCGTCATGATCTGGTTTCGGCTCGGTTCTGTCAATATGGTATGTTTTTCACCCATACCGGTGCCGACCCGTTTGCAGAGGTTTCGGTACGGCTCGGATCGGGATTCCGGCGAAACGACTCATCATACCGACCTGATCGGTTTCGGCTCGGATTAGATGGGATCGGTTTCGGGATCTCGGTTTGGAATTCCCAGCCCTAATATATTTACCTGTTTGTCATAGCTTCTTTTCTCATTTAGTTTCTAGGTGAAGCGGTGGAGTGGGTTTGGACTGAACTCTGAAGTTTCTCACAAATTACATATCTATAAAGTGGGTAGCTAAACTTTAGTCACATGGCCACAATCAAAACCTACCAATATCACGAGCTGCCTAGTATAGAAAATATTTCGAGTTCGAATCTCAACTCCAACTAATTTGTGGCCAATTTAAGAGGCTTTCGAGTTCGTGCGCCTGCGGGGAAGATTAGTCTGGCTTTGCTGAGATACTCTCGCAAACCTCGATCTGAATACTGACTGGGTGGATGTGTTACTAATTCGTTAACGTAACTGAGGTGACTTGCTACCTCATTCTTGATAAAAAAAAAAACTACCAATATCAGATAATAAGTTCATTTTTTGGCCACGTCTCACAAATAAAATAAAAAAATCGTGTTTTGTCTTTTTTTGTCTGTAATCTTGAGCAATCGGTTTTGTTTGCAATAGTTTGTGTTTTGAATAAAAAATTTCTTCCACCTCCAATAAAAAATTATGCTCACCAATGGGCAGGTACAAGTCGGTAAGTCAGTCAATATTTTTTTTTGTTTCTTGTATTTATTTTCTTCATCGAAAAAAAAAATCTGGTCAGTTAATATCGGCCGGTCAATTTTATCCAGCTACGGGTCGAGGCCCCAACTTGACATTTTATCTAGTTATTACCGATTTCATTGATGGGGAGACTTTTTGTTCGCAAGCTTGACTGACGTTTCGGTATAATGCATAAGATGATGAAACCATTGTGTATCTGACATCTTTCATATATCCACGCTTATCTTTTCTTTTTTGAAGAAATCCATGGAAGCTAGTACCTCAGAAATTCTCATTTCTTTCTTTTTTCTATCTTTCATGGCATTCTTCCAAGGGATTGAAGCATCCCAAAATGCTTGCACAGAATCCATGTGTTCTGATAATGCCCTGGCTATCCACGTCCCATTCCGCCTCAGATATCATGACCAGTCGACAGTTCTTGATGAGCAGCAGCAGCAGCAGAGTATACTAGCAAAATTCTATGTCAAACACATCGATTATATCCATCAAGGCATCGAATTACACTATAGCGGACCCGATGAATGCCTGTTGCTAAAGCCTTTCGAAATGCCAATTTTCCCCTTCTCCTTGTACGCCTTAGAAATTTATGATCACTTTCAGAACATTACCTTGTTACGTTGTCCTACTGAATTTGGAATAGATACATGGCACGAAGTCCGGTGCCTTAGTCACTCAGCTGGCTACAGAATTCAGTTCTATTATTCTAAATATTCAGTAGTCAAAAAGGCACCGTACATACAGTCTTGTACAAAGATGTATGATGTTTTATCATTTCCATTCAGGTATACAAGCTTATATTTGAATTGGTCAACACCAAATTGTACAGAATGTGAAGCAAGAGGGAATAGGTGTAGATTCAACAGCAATGGCACCAAAAGTGAAATTGAATGTACTGACTTGGGAAAACAAAGTAAGAATGTCGTTTATCTTTGTTTCAAAATATATTGATGTCATCATGTTTTTGCCTATGTTTTTTCTGTTACGGGTGGAGGCCCCAGCTTTTCCTTAGTATTTCAGATCCATTAAATTTGATAAAGTTGAAAACCTGATTTGTCATTGTCATTTGCAGGCACAACAAGAACAAACTTCGAGGCGACAGGTCAGTTTTCAAATAACTGGTCTTTTGCTTGGTAATAGTGTCTAGAAGAAGCTGTGGACTTATAGTTAATCAAGAATATATTTGCAGGTACAATGGTGGGGTTCGTAATTCTGTTACTAATGCCTTTTTCGGTCTTCTGTGTCTATGGCTGGGATATCAAGGAAAAGGAAAATCAGTTAAGAATTGAAAGGTTTTTAGAGGATTACAAAGCTCTCAAGCCAAGTAGATATTCTTATGCGGATATTAAGAGAATTACAAATCATTTCAAGCACAAGATCGGTGAAGGAGCCTATGGAACTGTTTTCAAAGGTAAACTTTCTTCGGAAGTCTTTGTTGCTGTAAAAGTCCTTAACAATTCAAAGGGGGACGGAGAAGAGTTCATAAATGAAGTGGGAACAATGGGTCGTATCCACCATGTCAATGTGGTTCGCTTGGTTGGCTTCTGCGCTGATGGATTTAGACGCGCTCTGGTGTACGAGTTCTCGCCCAATGGCGCACTACATGAATTCATTTCCTCAGCAGATAATCAGAATGGTTTTCTTGGTTGGAATAAGTATCTAGATATTTCTATAGGAATAGCAAAAGGAATTGAATATCTACACCAAGGATGCGATCAACGAATTCTCCATTTCGACATCAAACCCCACAATGTTTTGCTTGACCATAACTTGACTCCGAAAATTTCTGATTTTGGTTTGTCAAAGTTATGTGCCAAGGATCAAAGTATAGTGTCAATGACTACTGCTAGGGGGACAATTGGATACATTGCACCAGAAGTGTTCTCCAGGAATTTCGGGAATGTATCTTATAAGTCAGATGTCTATAGTTTTGGAATGTTGTTGCTTGAGATTGTAGGGGGGAGGAACAATAAGGGTGCAGATCTGGACTCCGGTAATGACGTTTACTACCCAGAATGGATTTACAATCTTCTAGAAGAAGGAGAAGATGTACGAGTCCGAATTGAGGAGGAAGGAGATGCTATAATTGCAAAGAAACTTGCAGTTGTAGGGCTTTGGTGCATCCAATGGAACCCGGTGGACCGTCCATCCATGAAAGTAGTTGTCCAAATGTTGGAAGGAAGAGAAAATTTAGAAATGCCTCCCAATCCTTTTGGCTCTACAGATCATACAAGAACGTATGCAAACCCCCCAACTGCTAGACGCTTCAACCCTGAGTTAGAAGCAATTGTTGAATTAGAATAAACATGATTTATGCACTCAAATATAAATGTACAATTATAAAAGAATGTTTACCATATTAGTGTTGCTATTATTCAATTTCTCTTATTTGATTTGGTGTGTGTATCATTTGTATTAATTAAGCAATAACCCTTAAGGTTAAATTTATAAAATACCTGAAATTGCCCTTCCATTATTAAATTCAAAAAATCTGTGCATTAATGTGTAAAGGTTACAATGGTTCTGTGCATTAATGTGTAAAGGTTACAATGGTAACTTGATAAATGTAACAAACAGGGAAAAAATCACAACATGGAGTAGTTTTTCCCAACGTGGAGATGGATAAGTTTATAACTGCAATAGCAATATGAAAGAGTATATTTATTTATAAAAGAAAAGAAAAAAACAACCAAATTAATATTATATAAATATTTATAAAAAAAATTGACAAACGAGTTAGTGAAAATGAAAGCACATAACAAAAGTCACATTAACGCAGAATAACTGAGTTCTTTATTCTAAAAGTCAGACATATTCAAGTCTGACCCAAACAATGCAAAAGTCTCATTTGGCATTCAAACATATGTTACAATAAATTCATCGATAAAATGTAGAATAGTAACATGCACAAAAAGGTCATATTGACCATTTAATACTTGGGGCACATTTCGCATTTTGCATTCATATCACTACCTCCATATGGCTGTCTGTAGTCGCTTTAAGCTACTGTTGAAGATCAGAAATTGGTTTGCTCGGTTGTTTTGGTCCATTTGGTTTTTCTGGAATCTTGTTATTAAGAGCATATTTAGCAAACTCTATTTTTGCTCCTTAGCTATTTTGGAAAGCATGTTTAGCTTTTTATATATTTTAGCTGCTGCACCAGACTCCTAAGTGACTATCTATTATAACTTTTAGCTATCTCGCTCCTAAATATAGAGAGCGAGATGAGACTCTCTATAATTTAAAACATTCTTATTGAGTTATTTTATATAACACTAGTAAGGCCCATATATAACACTAGTAAGGCCCACACACAGTGTGTGGAGATAAGTTAGAGATAATGGAAAAACTTCTCGTACAACTACCACATTTTCTGTTTTTTTTTTATTTATTTTTTTAATTTTATTTTATAATTTACCATATTATCCCTATTGATTAATTATATTTCATGATTTTTTAATACATAAAAGTTAAATTGGTAAAAAATTTCAGTTTTGGAGAGCAAGCTCTCTTCTCTTAATAATAGTATAGATATAAATATATTTAAACTATTTAATCTTCATTTAAAAAAATAATATAAATTCAAAACTAGCTAGAATAGAGAGCACTGATGCAGACGTTTTTCTAAAATGATTAGCCAAAATGATTTTTTAGCAACTTTAACTAAAATTTAACTCAAAAAAAGCTAGCATTGCTAAAGATGCTCTAAGCCAATAAGGCTTAAAGTAAAAATTTTAAAATCACAACAATTGACCCTAGCTTTTTAATCAAAGTCTAACTAAATAATGGAAAAATTTTGTTTACCCAAATTTTATCTACTTTAATTTCATTTATCCCAACATCTTATGAGATTGCCAACTTATCCAATAAATTATATATTTTGTACCCTAACCTTATTAAGAATTTTTTTTATTACTTTTTGTTTATTTTTAGGACAATTTTGTCCTAGGTCCTATTGCTATATCATATTTTCTAGGATCTTATCAATTTATCTTAGGATTGAATTTTATAAAGAGTTTACAAGAATAATAACATTTACAAGTTCTTTTATCTTTTGGTGCTTTATATTTTCTAATCCAAGGTTTGCCCTCTTTCCCTTTGTGTGTGAGAGAGAGAGAGAGAGAGAGAGAGAGAGAGAGTCTAAGTCATGAACAAACACTTTCATGGTTTAGGGGCTGGTTGTTAAGGGATAACAGCTTCTATGTATTATTTTTATTTTTATTTTTATTTTTAATTAATTGTATTTTTTGACAATTTTATCCTTAAAAATATTAAATTAGAAAAATTAATAGTGTGTTTGAAGGAGAATTATAGGAAAACCAAATTTTGGTGAAGTCATTTGACACCAAACTATGGCCTCCATTTATAGTAGTCGAGATAAGAGATGTAACTGAAGTCATAAAGTTCTGATAGTAAAAAATGATGTGACAAAGTATCATTGGTGGGATAGAATTGGAACACCTTAATTGGGGACAAGTGATCTCCTCCTGGTACTAGCAAGTAGCTAGACTAAAGTCAAGTTGAAATTTCGCTGGCTTTAAGAGCAACTCCACCGGTGTAGTTTTGACCGGGCACCAGCAAGGATTGATGAGGTGTAGACCGAGCAGAAGGAAAATCATCCCTCTACCGGCCCAATCTTGCCCCAGCCAAGGTTTGCCTTTTCATGACCGAGGCCAAGAAAAAAGGCAAAGCGTTGACATATTTCCTAACCCAGGCTCGCCGGCTGCCAGCTTAGCAGGGTACCTATTGTGGCTGACGTTAGCTGTTGTGTGGAGAGAGAGAGAGAGACGCAATCTCGACAAGGATCTGTTGCTTGCCGAGATTGAGGGCCAGGCGGCGGGCGCGGCCCCGTAGGGATGCGGCGAAGTGGCCCGGTGATGAGTGGCAGCGGGGCGGTGACGGTGGAGCTCGCCAGCGAGGGGAATCCAACGATGGATAGGCTAGTTGGGGTTCTACCGAAAGCTTTCGTTGGCTTTCGAAAGGGGCTGATCAATGACAATGGAGGTCAGCGGTTGGTTCTGCTGAGATCTATTCGTGTCGCTGACGTGGGTGTGGCTGGTTGTGGAGATCTAGTCTGATCTGCGTCTGAAGGTGGCTGGGACGGCGTCGCACCGAGGCATAGTGGTGGAGGCTTTGTCTGCTGCGCTTGCTGCGGTTTGGGCTGGGCCTCATTTTTTGAGCCTCACATATTTTCTTTTTTCGTTTAATTGTTTTCTAAAATTTCAAAACTTCTAAAATGCGTAGAAATTAATTCTGGTATTCGAAAAAATCCTCGAAATTCTCACTGACTCGTTGCATCGCGTACTTTATTATGAAGTGCATAAATTACAGATTTCACTTTGTGAAAATTTTGGATAAATATTTATGTGTATTTGATTAATATCTATGTATTTATATATAACGGTAATAAATGGTAACCAAAAAAATTGTAAAAAAAAATCCTATAAAAAAGAATAAATTCAAAATTCTAAAATAATTAATGAATTTGTTGGTAGGTTATCCATAATGTATTACTACTATCTATTTACATCAAATCTATTACAATTTTCCAAAAAAAAAAAATCAATGAACAGTAAATCTGACTGGTCAATAAACAGAACGGGTGGAAACCCATGTCCAGTTGCAGTGAACAGTTACTTGACTGGTCGACGCCTTGACTTGTCGACCTTGACATTTCTTGACTACGGGTGGAGTTGCTCTAAGATGACAGGAAACTTACCAGATAAAGGCTAAAGAAGATTTGAGATATGAAAAAGACGGAGCAAAATTCCATTGATAAGTACTTCATCACTACTGGAAACTGTCATAATTCTAATCTTCATACCCCTCGCCCACTTTGTTTGAATGAAATTGTGGAATTTCCGAGCTACGTACTTGTCATCAATGACTTCCTGGCTCCTGCCACACAGTCACAGATGCATGGCTTCTCTTGTAGTTCAAGTCTCCTTCAACACTCCATGTAGATTAGTCCAACGTAACGAAAACTCCATGCATGCTCTCTCCACAACCCCAACATATCTCCAGTCCCTGTAATTAATCAAAGACTTAATTGACATCTCCATCAATGAGCACCTCACCTCTCAAGTCTGGTCTGCATATATTTCGTAGACTACGTACGGTAATGAAGAGACACAAAATTCAACTTGCTATCCAGCTGGAATTGAATGATCGAGCTAGCTAGCTCACTACCACATATGGATATGGAGAAAATTCAAACTCTGTGTTTCCTTGGATATTAGGTAACTCGCTTCACCATCCTCTTCAATATCAAGCGTACCACTTATACGACATTCCTCATCGTTAACCACATAGCTTCCCCTAGTTTGACAAACTGACCTCCAACAGTTCAGTTTCCTCATTACATTTGGGAGCATAATTTTCCAACTGATTAGTCCACAGTGTTACACATTCTATACATAATTATTCAAAAATTAATTTCCCTCGAAATTTATCAAAAAAAAAAAAAATCAAAGTTAGCCCCAACCTTTTCTTCTTTAGAGAATAAATTTTTTTGGTTATGTTCTTTGAAGTTTCTTTTGTCATTTCTTGACGTCGAGAGTGGGGTATGATTGATTTGAGAAGAAATAGCGTGGAAATTTGTATCCCAGTCTACATCTTAATAGACTAGTCTCCAGTTGATCTTCAAAAGAAGATCCAAAAGCAATATTTCTTGAAGTTGAATTGATGTTTCATGCAAGACGCAAGACACATGCATCCTGGTCAAATTAAGCCACCCAATTGACACTACTATGCAAGTAGCATGCAATTCATCGTCATCTTATAATTAGTAGAGGGGTCATGTCCCCCTCTATGCAAAATATTCATTCTAGTATAATAAGTCAGGCATGGGGATGAGTCTCCCAATTTGGCGTTCCAAACTCCTTTAAAAAAAAATTAAAAAAAAATTAGTAGAGGGGATAGTGTTTCTAGTTGGACCTCCATTTTTTTTTTTCAATTATCAATAGATTTTGTCAGCGGATGGTTCTAGTTGGACCTCCAAATTTGCTATCTGGACCTCCCCATACTTAGTACACCTCTAATTTGATTTTTAGAATGTTTGAAAAGCTAAGTAAACCTCCTAATTTTTACCAAAACACCCTTGAACATGAGATACAACAATTTGTTACTCTACTTTTTATCTGTATCTTCAACCACAAGAAGAAAAATAAATTAAAATCATATGATATTACTCTCTTATGAAATCAGAGGGTTAGTTCTCAATTTTGATGTAGCAGGAATCCCGTTGAATTTGCTTAAAGAAGGATTTTAAGGGTCTTGGGTTGGAAGATCGAGTAATAACTGTATCATAATATTCAATGAATTTAGTTTAAGAAAAATTAGATTGTCTTGAATTTAATTTTGTATTATATGATAATTATTATTTTTACTTAATTATTTTAGGTAAATTATGAAACTATATAGGCAGTATAAGGAAATTTCAAAAATAAATAAATTAATTGAATGTTATATTTGGGGAGGTAAGAAGAGTATTTGTTGTTGTTTTTTTTTCTTTTCATTTTTGTCTCTTTGTCCTTATTTGCCTTTTCACATGACTTGACAAAGTTTATTAACAATTGAAAAAAGTTGGTCGTCCAAATATTAAATTTGGAAGTCCAACTAGAATCACCTTTTATCAGCTCATATGAGAAGATAAACAAGGATGAAGAGAGAAAAAATAATAATTAAGGAATTTCCTTATATTACCTACATAATTTTATAATTTACCTAAAAAATTTACGTGTAGTTATTACTAATTATGATCCAAGATCAACTCTTTTTAATTAGATTAATCGATATATATATATATATATTATTTATTTTGGAACCAAAATTTTTTTCATAACCATCCAAATTGCAGAACAAACAAACAAAAAAAATTATGATCTGAGTTAACAAAAAGATCTTTAAAATTGTCTACTTGTTCGGCCCCTCTAAGAATCACTTTCAGGTTCCGCCACTGATAATACACCAAAAATGTAGACAGCTCCCTCACAAATTCTTCGTGGTTGAATTGATAGAGATAAAAAAATAACAACAAATTGTTGAAGATACAAATTTAATTGTTTTATGGTGTTTTGGTAAAATTAAAGATGTGTACTTAGCTTTTTAAGTATTAAAAAAAGTGAGTCGGAGGTTTAATAAATAAGTGAGGTCCAAATATCAAATATGAAGCTCCACCTAGAACCACCCTTAGTAGAGAACACAAAAGGCAAAAGATGGATAAATGAATCTTGACCAACCAAAAAAAAAAAAAAAACAAATCTCCTACTGTTTGCTTTGTCTTTTGCAATTGGGGAAAAAAACCATCAATATTTAAATAAGTCGACAATGTGGATACATATATATATATATATATATATATATATTTATCAAGGAATAATTTATTGAGATCCCATAACAGGGTTGCTTACAATGGAAAAGTAGAACATCCAGAATACAATCTGTGGCCTGATTAAACCAGAAGGAACTATGACTAACTTCATATCCTGGACTAGCTAGACGATGAGCCACTCCATTACAAGTCCTAGGAGTATGGCATATGGCATATTTTGCAAAAAGTTTATGACCACTTTAATATCATCAATAAGGTCACATTCTGCTATACTTTCGTGATGGACATATGACAATATCAAGTGTAGCACTTTTGCCTTCCACACTCTCCTCCATAGTTCTTTGAATGAACCACCAAGAGAAGTAGATACAAGTGCATTGTCAAGCACACTTGCCCTAGCAATCCAATAGGCTGACTTAACAAAATAATAACCTTTCTTTTCCAAGCTCCAACATAATTTATCCTCCATAGCTCTTCTACCGGGAGGGATACACAGAATTGTTGAGAAACTTCAGGACTGAAGATGGTATGAATGGTAGCATGTATCCACTATCTAGTACTTGAATTTATAAGGTCTGAGACATATTCATAGATGTAGTCTGCAGGCATTTGAACTAAAAAATTACTAGTAGTTTCGAATCCAATTATCATTCCAAATGCTTACCTATGTGCCATGACCAATGTGCCATTGCACTCCAGTTTTTAAAAGCAGTCTTCCATTCAGAATACTCCTCCAAGAAAAGGATGGAGAGTGTCCTACTATTCTCCTTCTCAAAATGAGCAATGAGGGCGATAATTAAGTTTATATAATCTAGAAATTAATGAGTTAGGGTCAGAGACAAGCCTCCACCCTTGCTTGGCAAGCATTGCTAGATTATAAGCACAAATATTTTTGAAACTCATTCCACCTTCTAATTTTGTAAGGAAAAATTTCTCCTTACTTCTCCAATGAATCATTTTCTTTTCATTTGTATCACCCCAAAAGAATGAAGAACACACTAGAATATCATCACTTAAAGCTTTAGGTAATAAATTACAATTCATAGCATATAAAGGCAGAGTTTGTGCAACTACCTGATTACACGGGTTTCTATGCAATTGTATCTAAAACACTATAAATTAGTTAATCTTCAAGTAAATTATTATGTAATTAATATATTTTTATTTATTTTGTAGAAAATAAGCGGAGCTGTAGAAACGGGAAAAAATTGTGCGGAAATGAAGTAACTTGAGATTTTTGACAAAAAGAGAGTTGGTAGATATATTTTAATTAAACAATTAAGCTTAATTATTTAATTAACAAAAACGTGCTGCAACTATTGTTGTCAATTAAACAATGTTTAATTGACCAAACTCACACTCAAGCCACTTGCACGTGACCTGTTCCTTTTTCAATTTTTATTTAAGTTAAATTCTTTTATTTTCTCTCTTTACCCTCTCACATGCTGCCACCTCACCCATTGTTTTTTATCTTTTCCTATCTCTCACCACACCACCGAGGCCACATGATTGATTGGCATATATATCACCTATCCCATCCATTCGAGAACCTTTCGACAACGCCGCACAATTGGAGGCAGCCTTGGGCTGCTCTCACTCACCTCTCCTCTCCTTCATTTTTCCTCTTTTCTTTCTATTTTGTTTTGAGATTTGAAGGACTACTCACACAAATCTTTCAGGATCCATCAAGGGGCTCAATCTCTACAAGATTCAAGATTTGGGTATTTTGTGGGGTTGTAATTCAAACCTAGTTATGCTAGCTTTATAGCTAGTTGTGACTATCCTTGTGTTCTCCTACACTTCTCTACTCTTTGCTATTTGAACTTTGTAATTTTGATGTTCATGAATATGGGTTGTGAGTAGTTACTTTTGGGAGCTAGGGTTTCTAACTCTAGTTCAATTTTGATGTAATTGACATATTTTTCAAGTGATTTATAATGTATTTTCATATGGGTGCACTCTAATTACTATGTCAATTGATTATTGATGCATAAATTTTAGGGAATTGACCACTCTCTTTGTTATGTTTTGAGATTTGTCTTGTGTGATACAATTGGTGGTTCTTTTGTTCACTAGCTTCATGTAATTAGTGTGGTGTGTCAAGTAGTTGCTTAATCGAGAATTAATGATTACCTAAGTTTCTATTTTCTTGTGCCCTTTGCCTTTAATCCTAGATGTTGTGGCCCTAACAAGGTATAATGATTAGGGTTAGAGAGTTCATTCTTGCCTTAACCAGAAGAATGGATACCAAATAAGAGAAATTGACTTAGTGGCTTTAACCGACATTAGGTGGAGAACTAAGTAATCATTAAATTTTAGGTTGTAACTATTGCATGCTTAAATCCCTAATTTCTAGAGCTCTAGGCCTTTAGTTCATGTTTTGGTAGCCCTAAGTACGGGATTTGGTTCTCATGAAATATGTTTGTTTGCTTGAAATATGTTCGTTCATTGAAATTGCTAGAGAGCGATCCCTAGTGCCCAATTCTATCTCTCTTTTAGTTCTTTCTTCATTTTTAATTGTTGTAGTTAATTTAGTTTTTAGCTTAGTCTTTTAGAAAATTAAAATCACAATTTCGAATGACAATTTCTACTTCATTGTAAATAGCCATCAGTAGGCTCTTAGTTTTGATTAGGCTTTGGTAAAAACCAAAGCCGAGCATTGCTAGGGCTTGGTGCCTTAGATTAACATTTTTATTCTTTTTCTTTTCCTTTTGTTTGCTTAGTGACTTTAGTTCCGACTACCCAAGGATTGTGGGTTAGCCACTAATTTCCGTGGTACGATAAACTTTGGGCTTAATATTTCCCTATTTTGACAACGATACGTACGCTTGCGTAAAAGTGTATTCAAGTCACTACCTTTATCAAAGTTTCTTTACCTGTGAAACTCAAGATTTTTGCTTTCTAGCTAACTAGCTTCTTGGTGAGCTTCTATTTTATGTAATCAAAGATAGCAGCTTTCAATTTCCCTACTCTCATAGGCAATCCCAAGTATTTGTATGCTCTTTTACACACTTCACCTCAATTAAAGAAGCCATTTCCAATTGCTTGTCTTGATGCACTTTGTTACTAAAGATAACACTGCTCTTTTGGAAGTTCACTTTTTGACCAGATACTTTCCCATACACATCAAGCACTGTTCTGTATTGAAAACATTCTTCATTAGTAGCTGTGACAAAGAGGATGCTATCATCTGCAAAGAATTGATGATGGAGAGTAGAAGCAATAGAGGCACATAGTGAGACCATGAATGACGTTATTACTCACTGTATTTGAGATTAGGCCACATAAACCTTCACTATACAGAATAAAAAGATAGGGTTATAGAGGGTCACCCTATCTTATGCCTCTGGATCTGCATGCAAACTTGCAATATCTTCCTTAAGCAGAAGAGGACGCAGACCCTTATCCATCAATACAAAAATGTCAAAATTTAAGGCCCTAGCCTTATTATAGAGTCCTAGGCCCAACACCACCTTCAATAACCCTAGGAGTACCACCCAAAGATTGGGTCCAAAACCAAAAAGAAAGGGAGCACTTGAAGGCTCGAGCAATGGACCACACCCATTGATGAGCAGGCTCCCTTTATTGGAAGCAAACATGAAACTGACACCTATTGTGGCGGCATCACGAACTTATTGTATCACCTCTGCGAGAATGATTCCCAGATTGACAGAACCCTTTTCCTTGCAAGTTTTTGATAGCAAAGAAGCCACCAAGAGCCTTACGTCTACACGAGCGAAATTGACCAAAAAAGAATATGATAGATAGAAACAGAGATGTCACTGTCACCCTCTTGATGATTAGTGAAGAGAAAAAATTCTTCTCCCTTGCTAACTTGATCTAGTAAAACCGCTGCTGCTAGACAGCGACCCGAGTCTCCTTATTGGCGAGAGAAAATCAATCATCTTTGTTAATTCAGAATAAGAAACGTACTGAAAACATTCCAAATAATTTTTTTTTTTCAAATGAAGAAGAAAAGAAATTACTGGACAATGCCACAAGTGCCAACATTTTGTGGACCTCCCACATGCATGAGCATAACCTTTGTCAATCATCATTTGCCCATGGATTTACTCCACCTGAGACCTCGACTTGGTAGGAAAGCTACCAACAGCCAAGGGATAGTTCAAGTACATCATCGTAGCAATTGACTACAACAGCAAGTGGATCGATGCTGAATCCTGGTCCCTACGAAGTTCTGACTCAACTACACGAAACATCTTCCCCCTAACTCATCCCCCACATCTCTGGATGAAAAATCAAGTGTTGTCAATAATTCTTACTACTCTAGTAGCATAAACATGCAAAAATTTTACACCCATGACAAATACAAGTCCATAATTTCTATCACAATCACCAAAGTCAAAAACATATCATGGCACGTAGCCAGTAAAACATGCATTTTAAATTAGGCCTCATCAAAAAGCTCGCGGATCAAGTGGGCCGATGGAGGCCCACCGGCCCTGAGGGCTTTTAGCCCGGCCCGGCCCGTCAAAAAACCCTCAAAAGCCCGCCTCGGTGGGCCGAGGGCCGGCCCGCCAAAAGCCCGCAAAAACCCTGCCCGGCCCGTAAAAGCCCGTAAAATATTATATATATATATATATATATATATATGTGTGTGTGTGTGTGTGTTATATATATATAGAAAAGATATATATGCATTACCGCATAATAAATATATATATATATATATAGATATATATTATATGTGTGTGTGTGT
>BDJD01001030.1:71833-94929 GCA_002564525.1 Rosa multiflora | reverse complement strand
TACCACACTTATAATTTATTGTAATAAACTCATCCAACGGTCGGTTTTTTCATTTTCTTTGAATTGATATGGGTTGCTCTTTGGAGTATATGATATATAAATATAGGTTTATAAGAGTAACTAAGTTTGACCTAGTTGATCGAATTCGAAACAATAACCAAATTGGCTGGATTTTCTACAACCACTATAAAACATTACAATCTCTCAATCGAGCGGTTGGTTTCTCCGAATTCATTTTCCACTTCATGGTTGCTTTAGAATGAATCTCAATAATTTAAATGCAATCTATAAGTCATACAACTTTAGGAGGCAAATTTGTATAGGCCAACGTCTTTGTAACTCAAATTGAAATTTTTATCTTATGTCCACGCACATCCATCGATGGAATAGTTACAGATGTGATGTGAAAAAAATAAGCACATTTTGCGGTCGTCACATCGGTCAACCAATAAAACATATAAGTGACTACGGTTGACTAATCCGATCGGATTCGAAAATATGGTGAAATTGGCTAAATTTTTTACCACACTCATAGTTTATTGTAATAAACTCATCCAACGGTCAGTTTCTCATTTTCTTTGAATTGCTATATGTAGCTCTTTGGAGTGTATGATGTATAAATATAGATTTATAAAAATTTAGTGTCTTTAAAAATTTATTTATCAATAAATTAGTATCTATATATAAATATAGATTTTTTTGGGTACAATATAGTTATGTAGATATGTTATCTTTGGTTGTATTTGATCATTATCCATTGAATTTCCAAAGCTTGATTAAAAAAAAAATACTTGTGTCTTTAAATATTTATTTATAAATAACGCCCGCAAGGCCCGGCCCAAAAAAGCCCGCAAGGCCAAGTCCGGCTCGGCCCGAAAAAGCCCGCAAGGCCCGCTTTATATGGACGGGCTTGGATCATTTGATTTTTAATAAAGCCCGGCCCGCAATTATTTAAAAATATAGCAAGGCCCGGCCCGTTGACGACCCCGATTTTAAATACATGCACTGTGCGTTCACACAAATGCACTAGGTTTTCAATTTTTATTTTTGTTAAGGTCTCGATATGTTCATTGGTTACCAATTTAATCTCGTGTGATTTTATCATTATCTTCAGAAATTTTGATAAATATCTCAAAATTTCTCAATATATTTGAGATTTTAGAGGATATTATGGAAATATTCGTTCTTTCTCAACTTAACTATCTTCTTTTTCTAATTAAAATAGAGAATTAAGCGATATTAGCCCTTCGTTAGAGGTCATCGACCAAGGCGCCTACCTTCCCTATAATAAAGAGATGACGCCTACCTTCTAAAATCACGCTAATATGCCGCAAGTACACATGGAAGACAAGAATCCCATCAATGAACATCCACCTGATTTGCACCAAAATAAGCTTGATTACACTCACGATAGACATGTGAAAGTTTCACCCACATAGATGCAAGCATAATTCAACAGTTGAACAAAATGGTAGAGAACCACAACGACACATCACTCTGAAGAGAGAACATAAAATTAATAACCAATGTTGAGGTCAACAAGGTTTGGACCTTCTTTGACTAAACACCAACATGACTTAACCATCTTTGTTAGGATTCTCATTTGATGAACACTTTACAACTTATTAGTATTAATTAAGCCAATAAGGCTTATGGTTAAATTTTCAATAACCCTGTAAATGCTGTTTGTTTATTTTATTTTATTTCTTTTGAAGAATCTGTCATTTCTTTTGTAATCCAATAAGGTTACACATAATGACCCACCCCAATGGGGCTATCAAAAGAGCCATTATCTAACTAAACCCATCTTTTCAAGCAATTAAGCCCAACCAGAAAAGCCCTTAAAAAAGCCATGAGATATCAAAAGGGACACAGGAAATGGTGGCTAGTCTACGACATCTTTTTTAAGCAAGCAGAGAGATTGCAAATCCTTCATCCATCAAGACAAAATAATAAATAACAGTTAACCTACAACCAAGTTCTAGCACAAAAGCCCAAACCCAAGCCCAATTTCCAAACTCTAACAAAGCTTGCAAGTCAGACGCAACAATGAGTCCAAATCCATCCACTATGAGCACCCAAAGTTCTGGGCACCCCAGTCATAGAGCACTGCCGTTGCTTCAACTTACAATATTATTCTTACCAGGGTGAGAAAGTAAAACAGTAATTATATTCAGACAAATTTTTTTTGAATATGAAATTAAAAATAGACAGATAACCACCCATCTTAAAAACTGGCGATGAGCATGTTAAAAAAAAAAAAGAAAAAAAAAAAGAAAGGTGATAAGGATAACAGTCAGTTTTTTTTTTTTTAGGGGAATGAAAGACTAATTCGTTGATAAAACATCATTACAATTAGAGTTTATAAGAGTCTCCATACTTGGAAGGATGTTGGTAAAGAAATCAATACCAAACTTCCCAGATTTGTCCTCTTACGTTAGAGAATGTGCTACCTTATAGTTATTAGCTTGCTACCACCAAAAACCACTCTAGCTTCTAGAGCGACATGCAACAGATCTCTCAAATTTTCAATTAAGAATCCCAAGTCAGATTGATCAAGGGATGAACCAAGAATAGCGTGAACCAAATCCATACAATCTGTTTCCACTATTACTGGTTCAAAATTCTTATCAATAGCCAACTGCACACCAAGTAATAAGGTCAATTACTCTGCATGCCTAGCTGAATTAGCCATCAACACTGAAAGCCTCCCAAAAAAACTCTATCATAGTCTCGAAAAACTCCTCCCAAACCTATGATACCCGAATCCAAATTGAATGCAGCATCTACATTTCATTATAATGAAACAAAGAGGAGGCCCTTTCCATTTGATCAAGCACTCTTGTCCAAGAGAAGAAGGAGAAGGAGAGCGAGGTGTCTTATGATCCTCCACCAACCCATAGTCATTGAGACAATTTCAGTGGCCAACTTACAATCCTCGTCCCAAACTTAGAGTTCTTGTTACGCTAGGTAGCCTAGATAAGCATCAGTATAAGAGCAAAAGATGCAAGTGACAGAATAAATGGATACCAGCCAATCCGCTACACTCGATGCAGCTGAGAGTTGAGGGATATTAGCAACTTGGAGCATGTTAACTGCATGGGGACAATCCCGTAGAGCATGGATAGGGGACTGAACCTCTTCATCACAAAGGTGGTACTAGGTATCAATTTCAATACCTCTTTCACTGAGCCTGCTTCTTGTAGGAAGAATATTAAAGGCTACCTTTCAAGCACAGATCTTCACCTTTCCGGGCACAGGAGCTTTCCATAATTGATTCTAATAATTACTTTAGATTTTGGAGTAGAATTATCCTCCAGAATTCTACTCCTAGCAACTCCTAGCAATATGATATGCTGATTTGACTATAAATATTTCCTTTTTATCTTTTCACAAGACCTTCTGTCACTATGAATCTGAGGACTAAGTGGGATTGCCTGTATTTTTTGAACAATATGTACAGAAAATAAATCCGATAAGAGGTTAGATCCCGCACACTTGGAGCTAGAAAGAGATCAACAACCATAGTAACTCATTCAGATCAATATGTATGGACTCAAATTTTCTCCCATTAGCCAAGGATTTTCCTAAATATGAGTAGTGGTCCCATCCCCAATATTTTAGTGGATACTTGCACTGTAATACCCAAGATTTTCTAGTCATTTTTTCTTAGTATTCTATGTGCTAGTGCACGTGCTTTCCACTTCAGTAAAAGGAGAACACTTATTCCATCAGTCCTCCTCATAATTTTTTCTTCAGTAGAAAAAATAAAATAAAAAATAAAACAAAACAACAACAACAACAACAAAATAACATTTCTTTGCCTAGACCTCAGAATTCTTAGAGCTATTGTTATTGATGGGTGTTTATACTACTCGTGGTTTTTGAAGGGACTAACAGTTCTCGCCTCCAACCTTCAGTATTCGAGATAAGCAAAAGGAGGGGATCAATTTGGAGTAACTTTTTGAGCCCCGTGATACTACAAAAACTACCTGATAAACTTGAGGTAGGAAAAATTGGTTTTAAGCTCTTGAGCTTCGTTTTTCTTAAAAAGAAATTTGATAAAATGGTTTTATTAAACTTGATCAACAACCTTCTTTGTTTTGAGTGCATTAATCATTGGTACTGTATGTACCGCTTTCTTTAAGGTTTATGATGGCAGGGACTAGTATGTTTCTTTGTTGATTATATGCAATTACAAGCTCTGTTTTCAGATCCTAAACTACATGCAATAATTGATTTGCTTCTTTCAGAGCTAGTAAAGTTATTTTTCAAGTGTTATTGTGTTTTGAAATCCAAATTATACTAGTAAGTTTATGTAATGGAAGTGGATATCATATGGCCTAAAAGAGTGTCGTGGGTGCTTGGAATCCTTTCCAATTGTGTTGACTTTTATGAAATGATTTGTGTTATGATTTGAAAAAGTTGAAGAGTTGTTTATCAATAAGTTTTAGTTTGCTATTGCCTAAGAAATTCTCTCATGCCATGTGACAATGTCTTATATTTTTCAGCTATTTATTGTATATATAGTTTGAGAGTTTGTTGATTCCTTTTTCATATTCAAACTGAGTTGCTGTTGAAACTGTTTCAAGAATGAAATGACATATCTCTTAGACAAATGAAATTTCACCTTTGCTTTTTTTTTTTTTTGAAAAAATACCTCTATTGGGCATCGTTTATGCTCATCTCTTTCTCCCCTCAAATTTCAGGTGGTGGTTAGTTGGTTTTGTTGAAGTTGGAACTGCTTTACTTACTATAAGACTTCTGTTGAAAGACCAAGATATTTTGGTGAGATTTAGGATAATTCAAATCAGAAGATTAGATGTATTTTACAGTAGATGACTTAGCATGTTAGTCATTTTTGAAGTATGCATCCAACCAGATTAATTGCAGCTGGTTTTAGCTACTTACTTGGGATATGAATAGCCAACTGGGGTTGTAATGTTTGTTGTATCCTTTTTGTATTCTCATGTATACTCTCTAATGTTCAATAGCTATTCATTTGGCTTGTAAGCTTGTCTTTTGTTGTGCCTCTCAATTATAAGTTCAAGTGTATTTTTCAGAAATTTTGTTAGTTTGCAGCCTATTTTTCCTTCCGTTGTTTGAGTCATCTACAAGGCTTGTTCTCTTATGAATCTCTAATGTATTAAAGTATACTCTTCAAGGTTTCTCACAAAGTAATTTTTACCATAACAAATCAGCTTTGAAATTAAAACTTCATATTGAGGTTAACCTCCACCCTTATTTCGCTAACATAGCCAGACTAAAAGCAAATAAGTGAAGAAAACCCATACCTCCCATACTCATGTGATTACATAAATCATCTTAAGCATGCCAATGCATAATCCTTTTCTCATCTGTTCCACCCCACCAAAACTGGGCACACAATTGATGAAGATCTGAATAAGAGATTGAGGTAGTAGATAGCAATTCATCGTATATAGAGGCATTGCCTGAGCTACTACCTTAATCAAAATCTCTGTGCTAGAACTGCTAAGTAATTTAGATCTCTAGCCCTGTTAATTTCATATTCAAATTATCTTTAATATAAGCAAAGGTATTATTTTTGAACCAGCCAACAAGAGCTGGGATGCCAAGGTATTTCTCATACCACTTGCACCCCCAATTGGGCCATACTGTCTCTTAGGTGAGGTAGTACACTACCATTGAACACCACATTACTTTTCTGCAGATTAACTTGCTGCCCCGAAGCTCTCTCATAAACATTGAGCAAAATATCGAATAATTTGGCAATCTTGGGGACTAGCATAGAAGTACAACATGCCATCATATGCAAATAATAAGTGACTAATAATAGGAGCTTCATCACAAATGTGTAAACCCTACCATTACCCACTAGCAACAGAATGAGATATAATAACAAATAAGCCTTCAGCACGGAGTGAAAATGAATAAGGAGAAAGAGGGTCTCCTTGTCTCATACCTCAATGTGAAGCAATAAAGCCTCTAGGTGTGCCATTAATTAGGAAGTTATAACGTACCGTACAAAAGAAGAACATAATCAACTCCACCCATTGAGAAACAAATCCCATTTTGAGCATAATTTTCCTCAAAAACTCTCACTCAAGCCTATCATAAGCTTTGCCCATATCCAACTTGAGTGCCAAAAAGCCCTTCTGTCCTCTTCTCAATTTATCCATATAATAAGAAACTTCTGAAGTAACTAATGTATTATTAGAAATTAGCCGATTCCAGAGAAAAACACTCTATTGAGAACAAATAATAGTTAGCAGGAAACTCTTCAGCCTATTAGCAACAACTTTTGATGCAATTTTATAAATGACATTGCACAACACTATAGGATGCAAATGTGACATATTCACCACTTCCTTAATTTTTGGAATAAGAACTACATGAGTAAAATTCAAATCCAGAGGCATCTCCAAATTAGTTAACACAAAAATGACAGCATTACTAACTTCTTGGCGGACCAAATTCCAATAGTTTTGAGAAAAGAAAGGTGACATGCTATCAGATCTAGGTGTTTTTGAAGGATGCATTAGAAAGAGCAACACGAATCTCCTCCATACTATAGGGAGCTAACAGAGTCTCATTCATTTGAGTCGTGACCCTAGGCTCAATGGTTTGTAACATCGTCTCTTGGGTAGCCAGGTCAGACAGTTAAGAGCTAAAACTGTTATGGAAATAATCCAAAATAACCTTCTAAATTCATTTTGGTGAATCCTCCCAAACACCATTTGCATCAAAAACCCCCTTTATCTTATTCCTTTGTCGACGATCGGAAGCTTTCTTATGTAAAAATTTGAAATTTCTGTCAGCGTCTTTGAGCCAAATAGCACATGTTCTTTGACGTTAATAAGTTGAGTTTTTATCAGCACTAGGTTCAAAGTATTCTTGCACCGGACAAAATGATACCCAATTTTCAAAAGTGAACAAAATGATACCTAAATTTTTAAAAACAACTGAACTTGATACACAACTTTCATAAGTGATCAAAATGATACCTAAAGTTTTAAAAAACAAATCAACTTGATACCTCGGTTTACTTTTGGTTAAAATTGATTATATGTGGTGCGGTGTTTTGTGGGATTATAAAATATATAATAATATTTTACACAAAAACTGTTTTTCAATTATTTTTTATTTTACTTTGCTAATACTCTTGTTCTTCTCTCTCTCTCTCTCTCTCTCTCTCTCTCTATAGAAGAAGAAGATTGGGTTATAGATGGTTGATGGCTCTCTGACCACAAATCACTTCAATTTTTGGGCTTGATTTTGCATTTGATTTAACAAAGAAGTTAGAAAAAATAAACCGAGGAATCAAGTTGATTTGTTTTTAAAACTTTAGGTATTATTTTGATCACTTATGAAAGTTGGGTATCAAGTTGATTTGTGTTAATGCTCAAAGTCCGGCGGTAGCCGATTCTTTATTTAACGCTGGTCCGGTGAGCGGACCGCTACTCCGAGGATTTGATGACTTCCGCTTGCTATAACACGAGAGACAGGGCGTCAGAGGGAGGCCGCGTTGGGCGGTCTTCACTTCTCCGATGCCTAAGCCAGTCACTATATATGGGCAGCATAGCAATAAATGAGTAGTAAATGCGTAATTAATGAGGAGAGAGGAGAGAACCTTTTATAGGTGAGAAGAAGGTTGATCTTCTTCTTGTTTTCGATGTGGCACTGATGTGCTTCGACATCCAGCGTCTGGAGCTTCTGATGTTAACTTGACGGGGCGCGTGGCGGTGCGTTAGCTGTGATCTGGGGGCGATCCCGGGTCCGGGCGGTAGCCCGCCTAGCTGTGTCTCCGCAGGTTACCCACTTGGTGAGATTCGATACCTCCGGCGATGCAATTGAGCGTGGCTCTTTATAGCTAATTATGCTTGCAAATGTACATGTAGGTACAAGTCCCCCAAGTCCCCAGTCAAGGAGAGCAATCTTGGTTGGGGAGTTGATCAGCGGTGTGAAGCGTTCTCCGTTTAGACTTGCAGAAAGCATAATTAGCGTCAGTGCGTTGTCAACCATGGACTTACTGAGCGAACGCTTTATACCCTTTCGGGTGGGCCCCTGCTAGGCCCGCTAGGGAGTCCCCCACTCCCTAGCCAAGACGGACCTCCGGATGGTCGGCAAATTGTTTGTTGAGGGGGAGCTGTGCGAAGCAGAGGGTGTTAGGTAGCGAGCCTAATCTTAATACCCAAGTGACAGGGGTCAACGTACCGGATTAGGGTAGTCGTAGAATGTTGACAAGTCCCCATGTCCCGTAGGGACGGTCTGACCGTAACGCAGCATGGAGGTCGTCGTCAGAGTAAGGCGTAGCCTCGGGATTCGCCGCTGGCGGATACCCCCTGCTAGTTGTAACAGGAAACAGCGTCGCGCGGACGTGTTTTGCAGTAGCTATTGAGCGGAGTTGCGCTCAGCAAGGCACTGGGTGTGCCAGACGGAGGGAGCTGTGCCGCCAGTGTGACTTGTAGCAGAAGCTGCCTGTTGCAAGTTGATGAGTGGAAGTTTCGCTTAACGGGGATTCGCTCAGCGGACATCGATACTTTGGAAAATGATGAGTGAGAAGTTCAGCTAGCGGGGTTGTGCTCAGAGGACTTCGATACTTGGAAAGTGACAAGTGAGAAGTTCCGCTAGCGGGGTTGCGCTCATCAGACTTCGATACTTGGAAACTGACAAGTGAGAAGTTCCGCTAGCGGGGTTTCGCTCAGCGGGGACTTCGACACTTGGAAAGTGACAAGTTCCTCTAGCGGGGTTGCGCTCAGCGGACTTCGATACTTGGAAAGTGACAAGTGAGAAGTTCCGCTAGCAGGGTTTCGCTCAGCGGGGACTTCGACACTTGGAAAGTGACAAGTTCCGCTAGCGGGGTTGCACTCAGCGGACTTCGATACTTGGAAAGGACAAGTGAAAAGTTCCGCTAGCGGGGTTTCGCTCAGCGGGGACTTCGACACTTAGAAAGTGACAAGTGAGAAGTTCCGCTAGCGGGGTTTCGCTCAGCGGGGACTTCGACACTTGGAAAGTGACAAGTTCCTCTAGCGGGGTTGCGCTCAGCGGACTTCGATACTTGGAAAGTGACAAGTGAGAAGTTCCGCTAGCAGGGTTTCGCTCAGCGGGGACTTCGACACTTGGAAAGTGACAAGTTCCGCTAGCGGGGTTGCACTCAGCGGACTTCGATACTTGGAAAGGACAAGTGAAAAGTTCCGCTAGCGGGGTTTCGCTCAGCGGGGACTTCGACACTTAGAAAGTGACAAGTGAGAAGTTCCGCTAGCGGGGTTTCGCTCAGCGGGGACTTCGACACTTGGAAAGTGACAAGTAAGAAGTTCCGCTAGCGGGGTTGCGCTTAGCGGGGACTTCGACACTTGGAAAGTGACAAGTGAGAAGTTCCGCTAGCGGGGTGGCGCTCAGCGAACTTCGATACTTGGCGCTGTCTACCCAAAAGTGGAGGCTTCCATCAGACGCTTCGTCTGATGGTGGTTGACACGTGGCGAACGCTGAGAGGGTTAGCATGCGGGGGCGGGTTACCTCCGCCTAGCCTTCTCCCTGCCATTAATGGCGAGTAATGATAGGTTTTGTAACCGAGGCGACGCCTCGGTTAATCCGGAGAGTAACTGGAACCGTGGGACACGTGGACGGCTGATTTTTGTTGTCGTTTTTCAGCGGACGGCCTAGAACTGTTTGACATTGACATAAAAGGGGGGGAAATCGGCTAATTTTTACACTTTGCTCTAAACTTTGAAATACACTCGTCGTCTTCAAGCTCTCTGCGTCTGTGATCGGAGAAGAAGGCTGAGGCAATATTGCTGAGTCATCGTACATGGGGAAACTGACGGACTCCGGCTTCGAAGACAAGTGTGCTCAAACTGCTACCAGAGGCTCTATCGTTGAGGTTGGTACTGTGATCTATATCCCTGTTTCATTTAGTGTCTGTCATGGCGAATTTCTGGGTTTTGGGTATTTCTGTGATGTTGTTCGTTGACGTGCTGTGAGGGTGTGAGAGTGGGTTTGGGGATGGGTTGCTGTGTTTGACATAGTTGGGGCTTCTAGGGGTTTGCTAGATGGTCGAATCTGGGTTTGAGTGCTTGTTCTTGTTTTGGTATTTTCTGGGTAACAGTTCTTGATGTTCTTGGGTACCAACTGATATAGGCATAGGTTAGATCTTGTGTGAGCTAACTGATTTGGGTTTTAGGGTTTTGGGATAGCCGACGTCATAGAGATTTCGAGCAGTGAGGATTCTGGATCTAAAGTGTCGTTCAGCGCGGCGGATATAAATTTTATTGACTCATTGCGTCCTTCTGCCCGTGCAGGAACCTCACTACCAGAACCGCTAGAAGTTGAGCCGCTACAGACCATTCTGTGGGACGTAGATATGGGTCGTGCACCGCGTCCAGAGAGTTCTAGGGCGGGGGAGGCTGCCGCTGCCCACAATAGGCACGAAAAGCGCTTAGAAAGCAATAGCTCAGCCAGCGGTTCCGCTGGGGGGGGGGAGATGTAGCAGGAGAGGATACCGAGTCGGCGTGGGTGTTCGAGGACGGCACCCCCGTTGATGAGGCGGGAGGTAGGATGACTGCTGTTGCCGTCAACTGGCTGAAGCGGGTGTTTCGGTTGCCTGACGTGGTGAAGCTGCGTCCGCCGACGGTGGAGGAGAAGGCCTCGATCCTGCCAGCGGGCCACGCCGCCGTGCACGAGGCTATATTCCGTGAGGGAGTGACCCTCCCGCTGGTGCCCAACCTTCAGATCTTGGTGTGCGAGTTTGGCATTGCCTTTGGGCAGGTCTGCCCCAACATGTGGTGGTTGCTGCTGGCGCTGAACTCGTTGTGGCGGTTGTCTGGTTGCAAAGGATCGACCGTGGCGGAGGTACTATACTTCTACGAACTGGTGTACATGAAGCGCCAGGGTTGCAGAGGGCAAGTAAACCTCAGTCGTCGCCAAGGAGCACCCAAGCTGATCGAGAACCTGAGGGACTCAATGTTGTACTGGCGAGGTTCCTTCTGCGTTGCCACGGCGGGGTGGGAGTACCAAGCGGGGTCCAACGAGGGGGAGCCGACGTTTAGAATTAAGTCGGAGTTTCAGCCCATCCGAGGTCGTTTGTCGTTTCCGCTGAACATGACTGGCGGGACTTTTTTATTTTATTTTTAGCCTTGTACTCTGTATTGACAATGTCTTTTTTGTGCAGCGGGGTTGCGGTACAACCTAACTCGTGAGGAAGAGTGCCGCGTGGCACTCATTAGAGGTTGCTGGCGGAATCGCAACTTGCTGGACTTCCGTCTCCTTACCGGGTGGGAGTTATTGGTAGCTCAACAACTGACGCGTGCCGTTGGTAAGTACTTTCCGCTGTATCGCGCCTTTTGTGAGGTTGCCTCATGCTGACCGGTTTGTTATTATAAATTTTTTTTAGAGACTCCACCGGGAACACAAGGCGAGCCGTGACACTTTTGCGAAATCAATGGACCGCGCTGAAATCGACAATTTCCTGGAGGCCAGGTATGCTTCCGGGCTGGAGGGGCAGAAAACGGCGGTGGACCCAGAGACGCTAGCGCTGAGCCTGTCAGAGGTTCCTGTGGTGCTGCTAATGCCGCACCACTCTCATCTTGGTGGTGACGGGCTGCCTGCTGTTCAGGAGGAGACCGGCGCGGTGAGTGAGACGGCGCCACTAAAAAAGAGAGCGCCTGTCATGCGGCGCGGGGTGCAGAAGAAGGTAGTGTGCCCAGCGGAGGGTGTCACCATAGCAGGGTTGGAGCCACCAGCGAGAGGTTCAAGGCCTGCCGTCGCTGGAAGCACGCGGGTGCTTCAGCGAAAACGCCGCCAACCTGACTCCAGCGGGGAAGAGGAGGATGCCGTGGAGATAACCAGGGCCTGTGAGCAGCCGAAGAAGGCAAGACAGGCTCCGCCCGAGGCTCCTGCTGATGTGGCGAAAGCGGTGGGTACGAGTGATCTGGACTCATTTGCCGCCTACGCCGAGTTTCTGAATGACGGTGAACGGGAGTTCCTGTATCACCTCTGCGAGCGGTTGGGGTTTGGCGGCCTGGAGGGGATTGTTCGTACAACCACCGTCAACCAATCGCCCTTCAGCACTACATATGGGCACGTCGCCGTTGGGCTGCATGAAATGTTCCAGGCGGCATCAAAACAGCCCCAAGTTGAGCGGGAGCTCAGGGAGGAGGTGGCGGGCTTACAGAGGGACTTGGGGGAGGCCCAGGAAAGGTTAGCTGATGTCGAGCGACGCTTGACAAAGGCCGATTGTGATGCGGCAGACGCTCGTGGCAAGTTGAACGTTGCCATTGAGCGGGACCTGGAGCGGAACGAACAGTTCTCCAAGTTGGAGCAAGACATGTCCCTGTTGAGGGATAGGGTGGCCGCGAAGGATAAGAAGGTTGAAATCCTTCAGCTGGAGTCTGCCGCCAGACAGGCCGAGGTGAAACGGTTGGAGGGTGAAGTTGCCCGCCTGAGTGCCGAGGGGAGCCGCGCTGCGGCCGCCGCAGTGGAGTCGTACAAGAAGTCGGCAGACTACAAGAAGGCAATGACCGAAGCAGCGAAGGCTGGTGCCATGGCCAATGTGGAAATGCTGCAGCAGAAGGGTGCCATCGACTGGGCGAAGGCATCGATGCCGGTCGTGCTTCCAGCGAAGAAAGCTCCGCCGACAACAAGTACTGCCCCTGCTCCGGTTGAAGGTGCTTGCTCTGGTAGTGGGGAGAGTGGCGGACTCCCGGAGGGCGACACTCAGCGGACTCTCACCCAGTCCGAGGTGTCTCGTGCCGTGTTCCTGGTGGGCCACACCCGGGCGGATGGCACAATAGAGACCCCCAGTCCCACAGCCCGAGGGTCCGACCAAACATGCCGCTCACATCCGCCGCAGGCCGCCGGTGGAGATGCCGAAGGTAGCGGAGCTGACCCCGCCAACCCCTGAATAGGAGTAGAAAAATTTTTGTAGCCGCTAGGGCATATTTCACCTGATGTACAGAACAGCGCTAAAGTTAATGAATTTTCAGAGTTTGGTTATTTTGTTTTCCATGTCTTGTACCGCTAGAGTTTTGACAATTTTGCTTTTGCCCACAAATGAAACATTAAAGGAATTAAAATTGATCCAAGTGCACAGTGTATCGGACGTGGTCCGCTGACCGGCGTTGCCAGTTTCCCTTAGTGCTAGACTTGGTAACAATGGTCTGAATAATTCCTCGTTTCATTGATAGCTGACTGATCAGCGTTTTACAAAAGCGGGGTAGTACCCGTTGGGTACTTCCCTTAGCTAAATATTGAACAAAAATTTAGCCAAGTCAAGATGCTCTTGGGTAGTGGCGTTACTATTTGTAGTAATACCGAAGGTGTTCGGTATTCCAAGGGTGGGTCGTTGTGACCCCATCATTGTCCATTAAGTAGAAGGTGCCTGGGCTAACGACTTCTACAATTTTGTATGGACCTTCCCAAGTTGGGCGGAGTTTTGTTGGTGGTGGTATGACTTCCTTCATTACCCAGTCCCCCAGTTGGAGGTTGCGGGCTTTGACCCTGGCGTTGTAGAAACGTGAGACCCGTTGCTTGTTCTGGAGATTGTGCAAATGGGCCGCGTCTCGTTTTTCCTCTAGGAGATCCCTGTCGAGGTTGACGCCGTCGCTGTTGGTCTCGGGGCAGTATCCTCAGACCCTAGCGGTTGGTTGCGTTACCTCGATAGGCAGGACAACCTCAGTTCCGAACATCATACAGAAGGGGGTTTCACCTGTGGAGGAAGTTGGGGTTGTTCTGATGGCCCATAGAACTTCCGGGAGCTTCTCCGCCCATAAGCCCTTGGCCGTATCGAGCTTCTTCTGTAACAGCTTCTTGATTATCTTGTTTGCTGCTTCGACCTGGCCGTTGGTTTGGGGGTGGGCGACTGATGCAAAACACATCTTGGTGCCCAGGTTGGCAGTGAAAGAGATGAGTTCCTTGTTATTGAACTGTGTGCCGTTGTCTGTGATGATAGTATGTGGAACACCGTATCGGCAGTATATGTTCTTCCAGAGGAAGTGAATTACTTTGGCGGTAGTTATTGCCATCAGGGGCTCCGCCTCTATCCACTTGCTGTTGTAGTCGATAGCGACGATGATGTATTTGAACTGACCTTTAGCGGTTTGGAATTTTCCCATCAAGTCTAGGCCCCACGTTGAGTGAATCCAGGGACCGATGATGACCACAGTGGTTCCGCTGGGGCATGTGGAAGAACAGCATATTGTTGGCATTTGTGACAAGATTTTGATATCCGCCGGGCGTCATCACCGAGCGTAGGCCAAAAGTAGCCTTGTCTCATTGTGCGATTAACCAAGGATCTGGCGCCCGAGTGGTTTCCACATTCTCCACCATGTATTGTTGTCAGCACGACCTTGCCGTCCTCTGGGGTTAGGAAGCGGAGGTTGGGGTGAGTAAATCCCTGGCGGTAGAGTTTTCCGTTCTGGATGTTGTAGCGGGTTGCTCTCCGCTGGAGCTGTCGCGCTTTGATCTTGTCCTCTGGCAATTTCCCGTTGCGTTTGTACTGAATAATTTCGTCCATCCAGCTAGGATTGGTCTCAATGTTGAAGATCTCCGCCAGGGTTTTGGTGATACTTGGCCTGTCCAGACACTCTACCCTTGTGTCCACTGGACTTTGGTATGGCTGGGCGGTTGCCAGTTTTGCCAGTGAATCAGCCTTGGCGTTCTTTTTCCTGGGGATCTGTGTGATGGTGTGGAACCTGAATTTTTTTAGCAGTGTTTTGACGTACCCTAAGTATGCCGCTAACTGCTGGTCCTTAGCCTGAAAACTGTCGTTGACCTAGTTAACGACCAACTGAGAGTCGCTGAAGATGTTAACGTTGTCCGCCCCTGAATCAATGGCGAGGAGTAGGCCGGCAATGAGTGCTTCATATTCCGCCATGTTGTTAGAAGCTTTAAAGTTGAATTTCGACGCGTACTCGATGCTGAGCCCCCTGGTCCTGTTAAGATGATTCTGGCGCCGCTGGCCTTGGCGCTAGCGGAACCGTCCACGTGTAGGTTCCAGTCTGACTGCCGGGGAAATTGTTCCTCAGGCACCATCATCTCCATTCCTGGTTGCGCTCCGACCTTAGATTCGGGTTGTAGTTCGGTGAGCTCAGTAATAAAGTCTGCCACCGCCTGGCGCTTCATGGCGGTTCTCGGTTTGTAATCGATGTCAAATTTACTGAGCTCAATGGCCCACTTGCTGAGGCGCCCCTAATTTTCAGGGTTCTGCATTACTTGTCTCAGCGGTTGATTGGTTAACACATGGATTGTGTGGGCCTAGAAGTACTGGCGGAGGCATCTGGCGGCGACGATTAGCACGAGAGCGAGTTGTTCCAAGGGAGGGTACCTTGTTTCTGCTCCGTTCATGCCTCGGCCGGCATTGAATACTGGGAGTTCTTCCTGTTTCTCCCGCCGAACGATGGCGCAGCTTACTGCCGATTATGATACCGCCAGGTATATGTATAGTGTCTCGCCTTGCACAGGAATGGAAAGTAGAGGAACTGCCGCCAGGTACTCCTTCAGGCCCTGGAATGCCGCCTGGCACTCTGGGTTCCAATCGATGACTTTCTTATGGGTTGTTTTAAGGACTTTGAAAAATGGGGCGCACCTGTCGGTAAGTCTGGAGATGAATCGAGACAGGGCGGTTAGTTTTCCCTGGAGGCACTGGACGTGCACTTTCCATTCTGGGTCCTTCAAGTCGAGGATGGCTTGCACCTTGTCAGGGTTAGCCTCGATGCCCCGTTCACTGATAATATACCCCAGAAATTTGCTGGCGGTGACGCCAAAGAAACATTTTTCTAGGTTGAGGCGCATACCGTAGGCTAAGAGGATGGTTATTATAATTTTTAGGTTTGCCACATGTCCGCTAGCCTTTATACTTTTGACCAGCATGTCGTCTACGTAGACCTCGATTATCTTACCCAGATGCTCGACGAACATGGCGTTCATCAGTCGCTGATAAGTTGCCCCTGCGTTCTTCAAACCGAAAGGCATCACATTGTAACAATACAGGCCTTTGTCGGTGGTGAAGGTGGTGCACTCCTAGTCGTCGGGATGCATCCTGATCTGATTATAGCCAGAGAAAGCATCCATCATGCTGAGGAGCTCGTGTCCAGCGGTAGCGTCGACCAGTTGGTCGATGCGGGGTAGTGGGAAACTATCTTTTGGGCATGCCTTGTTAAGATTTTTGAAGTCAACGCACATCCTCCACCTGCAGCTAGCCTTTTTGACCATCACCAGGTTGGAAATCCACTGGGGATAGATGACCTGGCGGATGAACCCAATGCCCTGTAGCTTGGCAACCTCTTCTCCTATAGCACGGTACTTCTCCTCGTCGAAGGCTCTGCGCTTCTGCTTGATAGGGAAGAAGGATGGTTTAATGCTCAACTTGTGTGTGATGATTTCAGGGGAGATACCTGACATGTCTGCATATGACCAGGCAAAGACCGTAGCGTTGTCACGTAGGAACTGAGTGAGCTCCGCCGCCAGCTCTGGGTCTAATTGAGCGCCTATGCGGACTGTCCGCTCGGGGTGCTCATCCGAGATGCTGACGATCCTTAATGATGTTTCCGGGTTGACCGGCTCCTTCCTTACGTATTTCTTTTCGTCATCCCTGGGGTCCTCAAAAATATTTGGTGGCGGTGCCTGACTGCCTACCGCTAGGATCTCGTGGCGACGGGTTAATTGTGCTATAGTAGTTGAATAACACTCGCGTGCCAACTGTTGACTTCCCCTGACACAGCCTGTGCTGTTGGGTGTGGGGAATTTCATGAGTAGCATGTATCCGGCGATGATGCATTTGAGTTTATTGAGCGCTGGCTGACCAATGATGGAGTTATAAGAGCTAAAACAATCGACAATTATGAACTCTGTATGTATCTCAGCCATACATGGACTAGTACCGATAACTAGCCGCATATAGTCAGAACCCAGCGGTTGAGTGACGTCACCGGAGAAGCTGAGTAGTGGTTCATGATCTTGGAGTAGTTTTTTGTTCCGCTTAAGGTCGTTGTAACAACCACTGAATATAACGTTGACAGCGGATCCGCTATCAACTAGGATTCTTCCGACTGACATTTTGCCGAGGATGGCGTCGATCAAGAAAGGATCGTCATGGGGCAGATGCACTCCTCGTTCCTCCTCCTTTGAGAAGGTAATAGGTTCCCAACTGGACTTTGGGAATTTGGCGGATCTTTCGTAGCGGATGTTGCAGACTTCCTTTGGGTGATTAGCCCGTGCATAACGCTTTCTAGCCCTGTGGGACATGTTGGTGATTGGAGCACCTCCGTCAATGGTGTTGATGCGGTCCAAGGGTTCAATGTCAGCGATCACAGGTGGTGGTTGGCGCACCTTGAATTGTTCCATCTTGCCATCACGGTACAAGGTCTCAATGGCCGTTTTGAGAGCGTTGCAACTGTTGGAATTGTGACCGCTGTCCTCGTGGTATTTGCACCACCTACAGGTGTTTCTTGGCTTTCCTGTTTTTGGGTACCTTCTAGGGGGCGGCGGTGGGATCTGATCCTTGCATTGATTGTATATTTCTTCATATGAGGCTGTGAGGACTGTAAATACTGCATACCTCTGGGAAGACTCTGTATGTTTGTTGCGGTTGTCCCCATGGGATGGGTGGTTTCCCTTGTAGTGCTGGTCCCTCTGCCGCTTGTTCTGGTTCTGGCCCTGGTGCCATTCCCTTTTTTTGTCAGTTGGCGGTGTGGAGGTTTTGTTAGCGGTCACCTGCTGGCTGGAGGGTTGTGTCGACTTTGCTAGTGCCGCTGGTGGCAGTGGGGTTTCTCCATATGTGATGAATTCTGCTTGGGCATGAATGACTGCCTCACTCATGAGGTGGTCGTATACCGCATTTGGGTGATTGTAGTTGAGGTGATAAAGGAATGGCCCTTTGAGGAGTCCCTGCTTAAAGGCCGCCGAAGCCATTGTTTTATCAAGATCAAGGCATTAAGATGCTGCCGCTCGCCACCTTGTGACGAACGCCTTCAGTGTTTCTTCCGTACCCTGCTTGACGTTGAACAGTTGGCTTGTATTGTGGTGTCCAGCGAATAGTAGGATGAACCGAGAAAGGAAAGCGTGTGACAACGCTTGAAATGAGTCGATGGATCCTGGTGGGCACTCGAAGAACCAGTTCATTGCCTCATTGTCCAGCGTTTCGCTGAATAAGTGGCACAGGGTGGCATCATCGAATCCTTTGTTGTTGGTGACCTTCTTGAAGGTGTCCATGTGGACGAAGGGATCAGTCTTACCGCTATAATGTGACATTTTTGGAGTCTTTACGTATGCCGGTCTGACAGCCTGCAGAATCGCAGCAGTGAATGGTCCTGGCCTGGACGCGAAAAGTGGATTTGAAATTGGCGCCGGGGTGCCTGACTCCGTTCGGATCAATCTTTGCTCCAACTGTTGCATCCATTCCAGTATCTGAGCGGTTGCATAACTGGCGAGACTCAGCCGGGTATCCCGCTGAACTGATCCCCGCCAGGGAGCGAGTGGGTTGCCCTCGGTTCTTGCCCTAGGCCTCGAGCGATGGGAGTGTAGTGATGACTCTGCCTCCTGTTCCAACATTGGTTAGGGCACAGGGGGCGATCCAATTCCCGCTAGCTCTGGTGGGCGCAGCGGGACCTGCATGGGTACGATTGGTGCTGCTATCAATGCTCTGGTACCAGGTTGGCTGTGCCTAGTGCTCCGTGACTGCTCGCTTTCGTGCCGGGTTGGCGGTTGCTTCCAACGTTCTCTTTAGCTCGTCAAACCGTGGCACGAGCGTGGCCACCTGCTTTTGGGCCTCGGCCTTTTCTTTTCGTTCTTGCTCGCGCTCTCTGTTTGCCAGTGCCAACTCATATAGAGAGGCAATGTCTTGGCCTGGGGGGCGGCTGCTGCTTGGGTTTGTCTCACCGCCGGGGTTGACTGGGGTGGTGAACAACACGCGGTTGATGCCTACCGCTGGGTTGGTGGGTGGGGGAATGGCGGACTGATCTGCCTGCTCTTCAGCGTTTCCCCTGCTATCGTTAGTCATGGTGATTGTGGCGGGATGACCTTTTGTTCAAGGCTTCCCACAGACGGCGCCAATGTTAATGCTCAAAGTCCGGCGGTAGCCGATTCTTTGTTTAACGCGGGTCCGGTGGGCGGACCGCTACTCCGAGGATTTGATGACTTCCGCTTACTGTAACACGAGAGACAGGGCGTCAGAGGGAGACCGCGTTGGGCGATCTTCACTTCTCCGATGCCTAAGTCATTCACTGTATATGGGCAGCATAGCAATAAATGAGTAGTAAATGCGTAATTAATGAGGAGAGAGGAGAGAACCTTTTATAGGTGAGAAGAAGGTTGATCTTCTTCTTGTTTTCGATGTGGCACTGATGTGCTTCGACATCCAGCGTCTGGAGCTTCTGATGTTAACTTGGCGCGGCGCGTTAGCTGTGATCTGGGGGAGATCTCGGGTCCGGGCGGTAGCCCGCCTGGCTGTGTCTCAGCAGGTCACCCACTTGGTGAGATTCGATACCTCCGGCGGTGCAATTGAGCGTGGCTCTTTATAGCTAATTATGCTTGCAAACGTACATGTAGGTACAATTTGTTTTTAAAAATTTAAGTATCATTTTGATCACTTTTGAAAGTTGGGTATCATTTTATCCGGTGCAAGAAAGTTTTGACCCTAGTGGTGATAAAAACTCTAATAAGTTTTGTCATCAATTCATTAAACCTTCTGGATAGCTGCTGTTTAGCCTCATGGTCATTTTGATCAAAAGGCTTGTATAACATGGTGTTAGGTCCGGAGCGTACCACCTCCACCTTCTCTGAAGGGCTTCGGAACACAATTCGATCCCATGTTAGCAACTGGTTTCCAACTCCTTTTATTTTCCTGCACAGTTGAAGCATAAGATTCCCAGTGTATGGTTCACTCCATGCCTCTTCGACTTTCTACGAAAACCCTTCATGAGCACACCACTTCTCTTCGAATTTAAATTTAAATTGTCTCCTTTAGTTATCCTGCTGCGGTGGTTCACAGTGAACCTCTAAGAGAATGAGGACGTAGATTCACAATCCTAGAGAATTTGAATACAGTCTTCCATGTCGGGGCATAAGTGCTTCGATCCAAACGTTCTTTGGTGCCTGAGTCACTCTAGGTAAATAGACCACTGGTTGCCCCTATATCCTCCAGGTTGTAGTCAATCAAAGCCTGCCAGAAAGTTTGCATCCAGGCTTAACTTCGAAGTCAACCACCCAACTTCACTCCCAACTCTAAAATCTCGTTAAAATCCCTATCTACCAGCCATTTCTCAGTCATACTTCAAGCCAAAGATCGAAGCAAATCCTAGAAAGTATGGCGCGAACTGATTTTCGAATGGCCATAAAATCCAATGAAGCACCATTCCACATTGTTTGGGCCTTACACCTCTGCATCAATATAATATTGATCCACCTCTCTTATTAACGGATAACGAATCATCCCATATCATGGCTAGTGAACCAGCCAATGTTCTAAAAATTGGTCTGGGCGCCCGCCTATGCTCTAGGCATCCCCTAACTACCCCGATTAAGGGGCTAGGCAATAGGAGAAATCATTTGATAGCTGGATGGGTGCCCAGGTGGACTAGGAGGGAGCCTAGGAGGTTTGGGTGTGTTGGGCGCTGGGCGGAATGGTGGAACTCAAACTGACATCTTTCTTCCTCCAGAAGAGTCGGGAGTTTCAAATCAAAATCGGGAAGAGAATATTCTTTTCTGTAACTGCAACTGGCAGTTACTATGGTTAATCTTGGAGGTGGAGATTATGGTGAGGAGCGTTTGGGAGAGATGGGTGGTGATCAGAGTGAGTGAGGACTCTAATTAAGTGTTCGTTGATGTCATCAGTGTGTTTGAACTTTGAAGCCTTCGAAGTCTGAGTTGCCGAGGATGAGAGAGAAACAGATAGGAGAGAAGAAGATGAAGAAAGTGAGAAGATGTCTCTCTAATCCAGGAATAAAAGTTGCTACTCTTACTTTCTTTAGTTGTTACCTGTGTATAGAAGGGTGAGCAGATCAAAGTATCTCCCCACACGAGAGATTAACCATAAACCAGCGGCAGTCCCTACAAATACAAACCACTCTCTCTCCACAGCCACCCAAAACATCCATCGAATTCCTTCTTCAATCCATGCTCCAAAGCCATCTTCTCTGTTACCTCCAACATTTCATATAAATTTGGAGGTTCTTTGCTAAAGAACCTAAGCATGTTGCCCCCAAACACTACAACAGGAAGCATTTTTTCTGACGACTAAATTCGGTCAGAAAATGCATTTTTTTGTCGGAAATACGTCTTTCCGACCAAAAAGTTCTGTCGGTGGTGGTCAGGAATATTCTTGTCATAAATGCTCTACTACCGACCAGTCATCAGAATAACAAGCATTTTTGAGCGAATTTTGCCATCGTTGGTGGTCAGAAATATTATTTTTTCCGTCGAAATATTCCGTCAAAAATATTTTAATGCCGTCAAAAATACATTATGTAAACGACAACATCATGTTTCTGACAACATATTTCTGACGACTTACTTCGTCAGAATAATTATTTCTGACTAAAAATATTTTTTTATTATTGACCAAAACTAATCATTTTTGCCCACTTTTGGTTGTCAGTTTTATTTTTTATTTTTACTTCCAACTACCAAAATTAATTTTTTGAAGCATTCTCCTTGAATAAAAATATATATTAAAAAAATAAATACTTGAAGATTACAAAATAAAGAAGATTAAGCTATATTTTATTTGAAACAAGACATTCATCATCAAGTCTTACAAAATAGAAAAAGTTATAACAACCATAAGCGTAAAACTAGTAGGGAATTAAAAATAGAACATAAGCATATAGTACTTATTTAACATTAGCAAATAGCAACAAAGTAGTATTTCTTGCAGCTATCATTTGTCCTCATGATTTGCATCTGAACTCTTTGCGGTGTTTCCCTAAAAAATAAGCAAATAGAAATAATATGAATTAATGGTTAAATAAATGACAAAGTAATTGAATAAAAAAAAAACACAATAAAATAAATAAATAATAAATAATGGACATCAGCAACACAATAAGAAGAAAGTAGCAACTAAGATATCTATGTGTCTTTACTTACTTGTATTGCATATCTATACCAATCAGTGACCAACCAAATACAATATGGTTTCGTTAAAACTTGCAAAACAGAAAGGAGAATGAACTTAATCAGTTACTTAATCTAATGAAGATCCCTAAAGGGCAATAGGTATTGTTAAACAGTTGTATTAGCTGTAATGTCATTTCCATTTGTATGCCGTACCAGCTCTTTAGAGCCCCACCTGTTTATCATAATGTAGCAACATAAAGCTTTGATCGAACTTGACATCGATCAAGCTTCCAACACGTTCAACACACTTTTAGCCACGACAGTGAGATCAAAATGATTCTTCTTTTCCATTTTTTTTTCTTTCTACATGCATTTGTAATGTGTTGGAATAATGACTGTAACCAAGAAAACCTTTCTCAAACTCAAAGTTTAAAGCTAACTAGAATGCTAGCTGTTGCAGATGAGATGTTGCCTCATCGCAAAGAGACACAACTTCTCATTGTATCCCACCCAGAAACTGAGGCAAAATGGACCAGGCAAATTGATGCGGGAAGCGTGAACACGATAGTAAGAGGCTCCGTCAAGCGTCGAAAGCCATATGAGATGAGCTAGAATCCACTAGCAATTACGGGCACAGCCGTAAGAAATATAGAGAAACTTCTCTAATATTTGGGTTTTTATTGATAACTTGAATGAAAATTACAATCGAGAGGTGCCTTATATAAGGCATATAGAATAAACCTAATACAACTAGAAAACAAAAAGAACAATTTATTATAGACTAAAACTAGGAAACCTAATTAAACCTCATTAAATAAAAATCAGAAATAGAATCCTAGATACTAAAGAATATTACGCAAATATATAATTGAAATCCCAACCAAGATTTTGTTCGAGAATCCCGATATATCTAAAATAGTAATTTATGATTAATTCCATCATTAAGAAGCCTATTTGAATACCAATTTCCAATATTCAAATTATTCTTCTTAATGTGCAGAAGCTGCTTTCTTTTCGAGATTCTTTGTTGAAGTTGGCTAAAATCTCGTCCTACATCAGTCTCCTCT